>CAUYON010024413.1:0-26791 GCA_963573935.1 Arctocebus calabarensis | reverse complement strand
ACCACAATTTGTTAATCCATTCATGGGTCGATGGGCACTTGGGCTGTTTCCATGTCTTGGTTATTATGAATTGGGCTGCAATAAACATTCTGGTGCAAATGTCTTTGTTGTGAAATGATTTTTGATCATCTGGGTATATACCTAGTAGAGGAATTGCAGGATCAAATGGCGGGTCCACTTTTAGTTCCTTGAGTGTTCTCTGGAAACTTCTTTCCAAAAAGGTCGTCAAGAAAATAAAGTTAGTTTTAAAGAGAGCTTCTTGGAATGTGTGTGGGAGATATGGTGACAGGATGGGTCTTAGTCCATGGACAGCAGTGTAGTACTCATTACAGCTGTGTGTTTTGGAGAGTGAGTGTGAAAACTAGATTCTCTTAGCAGTTGGCACTTGAATTCTTATGAAGATAACTGTCTTTTCTTATTGTAGCCCTCTACCAAGGCATTTAGGATAGCAGATGAGAGGTCCAAAAAGGAGGCTGTACAAGGGACAGTTACAGTGGTCAGAATAAGTAAATAAGAATTGTTCTACTCTAGGGAACAGAGTGAAGCTGGGTACCTCTGGGGTGAATTGGCTGCATGTGGTAGAAATGCCCATTCGTAGGTGGCCTAATGTTTAAGTGGGTTTAGAGTGGAGATAGTAGCATTTCAAGGGGGTTGTTTACATTGCTGTATTCCTTTCAAATCTTTAGCAACCACACTACCCCACCCTTTATTTCTTTTAGAAATTTGGGGGAAATAGAGAAATAATTGAGTTTCACATCTAGGTCCACTGTGGGTAGGCATGAAATGGCAAGGTGCTCCATCAAGTCAAGGTTAGTGCCAGAAGTTCTGAGACCAAAAGCTCCTCCAGGAATGTGGAGAAACTATGGAAAATTGGTTCAGATTTGAATAGGGTGTGGGACTGAGATTTTGATCCAGTTGGGTGTAGATCTCAAGACACATCCAGGTATCACCTGACATCTTGGTTACACAGAAAAAGAAATAATACCCTAAATGAATAAGGACTCTGCTATTAAAGAGATGCCCTTTGGACCTTAACTTTTAACACTAAAATATTGGCACTAGGGGAGATTGCTCAGAGCACCCTCGCTAATGTCTTCATGCCCACAGAGATGAAATCTCCAACCAGATACCCTAAATTAGAAATAAAAAAATGCTTTTGAAATAATTTCGTGTCATGAAAATCTAAAATATTGCCTTGAAAGGAAAACCGTCAGTATTCTGTTAATGTGCCTGGCTTAGAAAGGAGACCCATCATTAGCTGACAAGTGATTTGTCCTGCTAAGTTGAATGACGAAACTAGATTCCTGGCCTCACACAACCTTCCAGTAGATCCAATTCATGTTATCGAATTGCATTTTCCTGGGACCCTTGCCATCTCATTACAGGTAGGAAAGCTGATAAGAGCAGCACCTACGTATGCTAGATGTTCACGCTGACTGGGAGTCTGTATGAACAGCCAGAGTCAAAGGGTAGAGTTTGGAGAAGCATGAAAATAAAATAAATTTTGGGTTCATGATGAATTTTTGCTACATCCTTCTCCCCCCCTTTTTTTTCTTTTAGATATAGGGATCTAATAAGTACCTTTAAAAAATATTCGTGTTTTTTTTTTTCTTTTAGACAGAGTCTCAAGCTGTCACCCTGGGTAGGGTGCTGTGATGTCACAGCTCACAGGAAACTCAAACTCTTGGGCTTAAGCAATTCTCTTGCCTCAGCCTCCCAAGTAGCTGGGACTACAGGTGCCTATCACAATTCCCGGCTATTTTTTGGTTGCAGTTCTTATTGTTGCTTTAGCTGGCCCAAGGCCAGGTTCGAACTCACCAACTTCAGTGTATCTGGCTAGAGCCCTACCCACTGAGCTACGGGCACTGCCTAAAAGTTCATTTTTGGGAGAAAAAAATGAACAGTAAATTCAAAGGCAATACTACATTCTAATGACCAAATTACTCTGTAGAAATACGAAAATAGTGGTTATATATGTATGAGGCAGGGCTCTCTAGAGAAACAGACTCCATGCATCTATATAAAAAGAGATTTATAATAAGTGATTGACTTGTGCAATTACAGAGGCTGATAAATCCCCAAATCTGCAGTCAGCAAGAGGAAGTTGCTCCACTTGTGCCAGGAGAGCCAGTGGTGCAGGTGGTTCCAGCCTGAGTCTGAAGGCCTAAGAACCAGAAAAGCTACTGGTGTAGTTCCAGTTTAAAGGGTGGCAAGCTCAAGACTCAGGAAGAACTAATATTTCAGGTTGTGTCCAAAGGCAAGAGAAGCCTGATATCCCATTTAGAAGGCAGTCAAACAAGAGCAGCTTCCTTCTTTTCCTTCTATTTCAGACCTTCAACTGATTGAATGAGGCCCATTCACACTAGGGAGGCTGAATGCTTTACTCAGGCTACCAACTCCAGTGTTGATATCATCCAGAAACAGCCTTGCAGACACGTTCAGAATGTTTGACCAAATACTTGGTTACCCTGTGGTCTAGTCAAATTGATACATAAAATTAACCATTGTGATATATAAGAAGTGCTATGAGTGAATCAGTTTTTCATATGGTTTGTGAAAACTGATCTTATTTAAGCAGAACTTTTATAACACCTAATTGCTTTCTTGTTCATGTTTGATTTGAGGGCCTGTTTTTTTCTCCTGGGTGAATTGTCTAGGTCGCCATATATTTGTGACTTGTGGCAGAGACTCATTCCTTAAAAAAAGTCAGCCTGTCATTACCTGAGAATTATTTTCCGTTCTTTACTCAAAATGTTGGAGGGCAAATCCAAAGATATACAATTTGCTATTTGTCTGCTCAACTTTTTCATTGATATTTGCCTTTTTTTTTTCTTCTGGAGACTCTGCTCAAAGTGGGTGGGATCATTCCCTCATTGCCCTAATTTCTGTTCTTCCCCTTTTTGCCTTGAACACCATTTAATTTTTTTCTCCCTTGGAGCCTTTCATTTACCTCTGTCATGCTGAGGAAGAGCATCATTTCCTAATTTCTGAGGTCAGGGCTCTCTTATGTGAACATTAACTCTTCCTTCACTTTCGGTGTATCCATCTTGCCAGTATTTTCTGCTTCCTTTTCTGTCTCAGAGAAGAATTTCTCCATTTTCTCTCAAATCAGCTCCTGAGCACTAACTAGAGTCATGTAAATCGCTGCTGCTGCTGCTTCTTCTTCATCTCTTCTTCTTCTTCTTCCTCTTCTTCCTCTTCTTCTTCTTCTTCCTTCTTTTTCTTCTTTCTTTTCTCTTTCTTTCTTCTTTCGTCTTCTTTCTTCCTTTCTTCTTTCTTCTTTCTTCTTCTATCACTATATTGCCCTTGGTAGAGTGTTGTGCCATCAGCCTAGCTCACAGCAGCCTTGAACTCCTGGACTCAAGTTCTCCTGCCTTAGCCTCCCAGGTATCTGTGACTACAGGAGCCCATTACAATACTGGGCTACGTTTTCTATTGTTAGTAGAAATGGGGTCTCACTCTTGCTCAGGCTGGTCTCGCACTCCTGAGCTCAAGTGATCCTCTTGCCTCAGTATCCCAGAGTGCTCGGGTTATAGGCATGAGCCACTGTGCCCAGCCTACTCGAATGTCTTCTTTGTTTCTAATAGTCACCATTGCGTTATTGCTTCTACTACATTGGGCATGTTTTTATGCTACAGGTTTTTTCTTGGGTTTCTTTCCTTTAATTGCCTGGCTATTCCCAATCTTCCTCCCCTGGAGCTCTAGATCCACATCAGGCCCCCTCTGGGGTAGCCGTCTCTGCCTAGAGATAGAACTTGGCACAAACGCAGTCACTACTCTCTCCCGTCACTGACTCCTCCTCCTCCTCTTATGATTTCTGTCTTGATTGGTAGCATTGCCATTGTCCTGGGAACCCAAATGAGAGCCCCTCTGTACCTCACCCCATCACCACTCACTCGCAACCTGAATCCGCCGTAAACTTTTCTTGATTTTCTGTCGACAATATTTCTCTGTCCAGTGTCTTCTTTTCCTCTCTCCCGCCCTAGTTTTAGCTCACATTTTCTCTTGCCTAGAGCACTGTGATAGTCTCCTGAACTGTCCTCTCTGCATCCGTTGTGTTGCTGAGCAGAGGACATGCAATGACCCTGTACCTGCCCGCAGGACCCGGGAAGCACTTTGGTTTTACACACACAGTAAGTGAGAGGACTCCTGCTCACTGTGTGTTTCTTCAGCTCCAGAGTCTTCAGCAAAAACAGGCCCAGGGTCTCCAGGCTGCAGACCTTTCAGTTTATGAACGGCAGGCTCTTCCCTGGTCTCAGGAATAGATAATTCTAAATCCACAGTAAAATGAGGCACTAAAGCTATGGTAATAAGTTGTTCCAAAAGATGTGATATTGCAAAAGAAGCATTAAAATAGGCATTATCAGAAAAGCTAGTTTTTCTTACCCTTATTTTATGGTTTAGTATAAATATTATTTTGAAGGATATTTCAGGATGGTGATTGGATGGGAAACATGCTCTTCTCAGGATTTAGGGCCTCTGAAAGTCCTAAGCTGACCCTGGCTTGAGGACATGAACAGGTTGCCATGGTGACTACTTTAGGAAGGGTCCCCTTATGTCATCAGTCATGAGATGTTCCCAGTACTGGGCTGTAGCGTTGAACCCAGGCCACCCAACTAGACTCCACTTTCTTTCTTCTGAATAGTTTTTTTATTTGGTTGTTTTCTTTTCTTACTATTAGCCCCAATCTAAACAGACTGACTCTAAAATTTTAAACTGAAAAGGTATGTGTCTGGGACCACTTGCTTGTCTTATGAAAGGCTCCTTAGACCCCAAATAGACTCATAGTCTCAAACTGGTTAGTGGGGGGAGGATACACACATTTTGATTGCCAGTAAGGTTTGAATCCAAGGTCATTCATTGCAAAGCCCAACAACACTCTTGAACTTTTCCGCCAGAACAGCTGAAATAGCACTTGCTTCAAAATTTATCTATAAAAGACCATTCCTGGTGGGCTTTCTGAAACAAAGAGGCTCTGACCCAAGGTGACTCCCTGTTTCCACTTCTTAGAATAGAAGCTGTTGCTCATCTCCAAGGAAGTAAGAAAGCTAATTTATTAGGGCCCTTTTACCTTTTTGATGCCTAAGAAAATGGACATCTGTGTAGTTGAGTCTGTGATTTTCCATCTGGCCTTCACTTTGGTCTGCTGACTTTGACTCCACCCTTGACTGGAAGGGCTGCCTCATGGGACATACATATCAGAATTATGCTAACGAGTCTGCTGAGTGCCAGTTTGCTGGGGACACTACACTCTAAAAATCCTGCTGGGCAAGTTGTCAAAACTTGGTTTTCCCATCCAGTCCCCTGAGAGTGTAAAGAAAAACCCAAACCACCTCACTCAATAGGGTTAAACACGTTTTCACATGACTCAGAAAAAAGGCTTGGCTGTAAAAAATACATTTGGTTTATTTAAAAATTGTATTGTCTTATCACCATGTGAGGATTTGCTACTGGCAGCTGCACACTCGTTTTCGGTATGTTGTTGGTAAAGAGTCAGTGTGTTCAGAATAAGACAGTTTTTAAAATTGCCTAACGAAATTTTTTGAGGTGAAAAATCTTTGTGATGATGATTTTTTATGTTTGATTGCCTCCCCTCAAACCTTACTGGATTCATATAATGGAATGGAAAACAGAAAATATTGTGAGGCAACCTCGGCCTGCATTTTTTAGATTTTCTGTAGGCAAGACAGTCAGAGACATTAGCAGAAATTTTGCTTTAAGAAGAAATGTAGGTTGGCCTACGTTTATAGTTATCATGGGAATGATCTTTTAGATGAAATTGGGAACATACTTTCCTTTCTTTTTTCCTTTTTTTTTTTTTTTTTTTGAGACAGAACCTCAAAAAAAGATTATGGATTACTATGTCATCCTTGGTAGAGTGCCATGGCGTCAGCTCACAGCAACCTCCAACTCTTGAGCTTAAGGGATTCTCTTGCCTCACTCAGCCTCCAAAGTAGCTGGGACTACAGGTGCCCACCACAACACTTGGCTATTTTGTTGTTGTAGTTGATGTTGTTTAGCTGGCCTGGGCTGAGTTGGAACCCGCCAGCCCCAGTGTATGTGGCCAGCACTCTAACCACTAAGCTAGGGGCACCAAGCCTGGGAACATACTTTTCAAGAGAGAAATTAAAGTAGCTAACTGTTTCCTAAAATATCTCAATAGAATCATTTTTGAAATGAATTTATACTTTCTAAAGGTTTTAATAGAAAAAATTGTCTAGGACATCACGATGTGTTGCTAGCTATGTAAAATAAAAATTGCTATTGACAGAATTGGTATAAAAAACCCTAGTTGAATAAAATGTGAATTAGAAATATTTTTACAAATAATTATTTAGCTGGGCGTTGTGATGGGTGCCTGTAGTCCTAGTTTCTTGGAGGCTGAGGCGAGACAATCACTTGAACCCAAGAGTTTGAGGTTGCTATGAGCTAAGACACCATGGCACTCTACCAAGGGTGATCAAGTGTGAGACTCTGTCTCAAAAAAAAAAATTATTATTTAAGCAAGGAAATGTTGGAGGTTTTGACATATTTACATTTTTTTATAACAACTCTAATATGTGGTGTTATGTCAGTTTCACAAATGAAATAACAAAGGATACAAGAACCTAAAAGACAAGAGGGTTCTTGAATCGAGTTTCGAATCTGTTCCTTACATTAAAAGCTTCATCTCTGCACCACAACTACTTTTCCAGGACAGCTTTCTTACTCCTAGTTTCTGGCACTAAAACAGTTAAAAGGTATCAAACATAACATTTTGGGGGGCCTGCTTTTGTGAAAAGATTAATAACATGATATGATTAGTACTAAGATTGTTATTGTTTTACGAATCTTAGAGCTATTTTGAAGTGAAACTTTTTACTTCAAATCTTGTTCATATTGCTAACTTGCTTAATAAGGTTTTTCATAACTATCATAAAGGGAACCATAGCTTTATGAATATCATGTTTTAACTCATATTTTAACAAGGCATTTACATATGTGTGAATATACCACTGTGTTTTTGAGAGCTCTGAAAAATCATTTATTTACCTTAAAATTTGATTACTTATTCTCTGAGATTGTGCCTACATGAGTGGAAGAAAGTGAAAGAACTTTTCTCTAATGCAGAGAAAACTTTGGAGGCAAATAGTAAACTGGAAAAGAAAATTCCAGCATTCACACTAGTCCCAATAATAGTCCTGTCCTAGGAGAGTAAACTAAAAGCCACTATTTCCTTATAGACCATAAATGTCAGACTGTAACTGTTAAACATCATTTCCTCTTTAATAGTAGTTAAAAATGTTCAAGATTTGGTTTGTAATAGCAGTAGCTACTTTTTTTGAGAATAGGGGGTGGGCAACCTTTGTCCTGAGGGAAACTTGTGGCCTTTCTGGTCCTTAAGTGCAGTCTTTTGACTGATTTTACAGAACCAATTCTCATATTGAAAGGGGTGCAGCAGAGAAAAATGATGCTTTTCTTGCTTCCTTTAAAAAAAGAATGATCTTGAAATAAGAAGGCCATAGATTCCCCACCCCTAGTTCTAGTCATTAACTATCAAACCACACATGGGAAGAGAGACTAGTCTAAGGTCACAGGACAAGTGTATGGCACAACTGGGCTTCTGTCCTGACTTGGCATCTAAAGAGCTTCAAGGAGGTGGAGAGGATGGCCTCTGAGTAATTCAAAGAGCCACCATGGTTTGGTGATGGGGAAACTAAAGTTAGAAGTTAAACTGTGTTATCCTTGGTGTAATTAATGAGTGATATTTGCTTTTTAGCTAAATGCTCTTTCCTTGAGATTGATGGTTGTCAAACTGTTCTGTGCAAGTCTTAAATTCTGCGGGTCAGTTTTGGAATGAAGTGAGACCCGTGGCTGTCCTCAGGAGCTTTGTATTCCAGCAGCTTAAGTGAGGTCAGTGGAGAAAGCCTCTGTCTCCACACCTGATCCCAGCTCACACCTCTAGTGGAATCAAGCTGGTTCCTCACCTTTGGTCCTTTCAGTTACCTATCTGGTGACTTTGAGGGGTAGGGCATGGACAGCCATCAGAAAGAACCCACAAAATCGGGAATTTATCTCTAGTTTCTTGTATGCCTGACGCAGAGTCTTGGTGAAAATGTTACAGCAGCTGAAGCCTTTTAGTTTAATTTCGACTAGTGATTTATGATGTTCTTATTGTTATCTATCCTGGAGCACTGACTTCCAAATTTAGTTGTTTATTTTTTTCCTATAAGGTACCATTGGACACATTGAGGGGAAAGTTTATTATTTTTCTCAAGAATTGCCTGATGTTGAAGGCTTCTGGTTCCTTGCCCAGGTTCTGCCATCCCAACAAAGCATTTACGTAAATACAAGGGTCAGGGCTTATATTTAGCAAGACCTCATGAGCAGGGCCATACCGGTTAAAATGTCGCTATATTTCCACACTAGTTGGTAAATGCCTACTCTTCTGAGTCTACTGGGAGCCTCTTGACCACTCTACCCCTCTCCTCATGATCTGGTCACATGGCTTCTCCCTTGGGACTATACAGAACACCTCATGATCTGGCAACTAAAAGATGAACACCTAATCAGAGACTGATTTAGGTTTTGTGGGATCTGAAGTTTATTTAATTTTGGGACCCAACTTCATTAAAAAGAGGACGATATTTGGTACAAACTTGAATGTAAAAAATAAAATAATACACAACTAACTCAAATCTCACTAGTAGATAAAACAACCAATCCAGTTAAAAATGAACAAAAGACATGCATAGACATTTCATTGAAGAAGATACACAGGTGGAAAATAAGCACTTAGAAAGGGATGCAGCATCATTGGTCGTTAGGAAAATGCAAATTAAGACCAGAATGAGATATCATTATACACCCACCACAGTGTCTGTAATTTTTTATTTTATTTTATTTTATTTTATTTTATTTTATTTTGAGACAGAGTCTTACTATATGGACCTCTGTAGAGTGCAGTGATGTCACAGTTAACAGCAACTTCAAACTCTTGGGCTTAAGCAATTTTCTTGCCTCAGTCTCCCAAGTAGCTGGGACTGGAGGCACTCACCACAACACCCTGCTATTTTTTTGTTGCAATTGTCATTGTTGCTTTTTAGTTGGCCAGGGCCAGCCCAGGTTTGAACCTGCCAACCTCAGTGTATGTGGCCAGTGCCATAATCACTGTGCTATGGGCACCGAGCCAGAGTGTATGTAATATTATAAAAATTAGTGATAACATCAAATGGGGATGTAGAGAAACTAGATTGCTCATACATTGCTGTGGGAATGTGCCATGGTAAAGCCACCCTGGAAAACAGTTGGCATTAAAAAAAATCCTGAAACATGTGACTACTATGTGGCCCAGCAATTGCATGCTTGGATATGTATTACAGAAAATGAAAAATTCCACTCATACAAAACCCAGTGCATAATTGTTTATGGCAGCTGGAATCAGCCCAGATATTGTACAGTAGGTCAGTGGTTAAACCAACTATGGTGCGTTCATAGTATAGAACACCACTCAGCAATGAGAAGGAATGAACTATTGTTACACACAATGGCTTGGGTATATGTCATAGGAATTATTATGAAAAAAAATTTCACAACCTATGATTTTACCCATATAATTTTTTGAAATGGCAATTTTTTTTTTCAAGATCAGATTAATGCTGGCCTGGGCTTGGGGATGGGGAGAAGAGAAGCTGGTATGGTTGGTTATAAAGGACCACATGGGGATCTTGGTGGTTTGGACTGTTCAGTGAATTGACTGAACACTTACCTACATAGGTGACAAACCTGACAGGGCTTAACACACACATGCATGTGCAGGTAAAACTGGGAAATCTGAATGATTGTAAGTGAAATGGATAGCAATTAATACCCAGCTGAAGTACACAGTATTAGACTGTTGTTTTGCAAAATGTTATCATTAGGGAAACTGGGAAAAGTTCATAAGGAATCTTTGTATTATTCCACAATTATATCAATGAAAATTTCAACATTAACCTGAAATAAATTTACTTTAAAAAATATTGATTCTTCCAATCCCAGAATATAAAATTTCTCTACATTTACTTAAAAATAAATAAATTTGAAATGTTTCTGAAAATTGGCTCAGTGCCTGTGGCTCAACAGGCTCAGATGCCAGCCATGTACACCTGAGCTGGCAGGTTCGAATCCAGCTTGGGCCGCAGGACAATGACGATTGCAACCAAAAAAAAAAAAAAAAATGGCTGGGCGTTGTGGCGGGCGCCTGTGGTCCCAGCTACTTGGGAGGTGAAGGCAGGAGACTCGCTTGAGCCCAGGAATTGGAAGTTGCTGTGAGCTGTGATGCCACAGCACTCTATCCAGGGTGACAGCTTGAGGCTCTGTCTCAAAAAAAAAAAAATGTTTCTGAAAATTATGTCCACTGTACAACAGTTAACAAAAACTATATGTAAAAATTATTGAAAACTGCATACATGTATTATTCCTAAACCCACACCAATGTATTCCAAAATCAATTTTTATTTAGTCAGATCCCCAAATTTCCCTGGCTACTCCAATGCTGGCTACCTGTGAGGAAGGGAATTGTGACAGAGGAAACATTGGAGCAGAGATAGTCAATGGCATCACCCAACTGGGTTTAAATTAGGTTATCTTTGCAAATTTTACAAAAACCCACCAGCATGTGAATAAATTGTTAAGGTGCCCTCCACCCCATACCCAGATCCTGTGTGGATGAGGGGCTCTGAGGCATAGGTACCATTAGCTCTCCAGAGTCTATCCCTGAACCTGACCCAGAAGGAATCTCCATGACCAAGGTTACCAGCTTCTCCTATGATTGTTGGTGCCTGGGATGAGCTGGCTGTTAGGCAGTTAGAAATAGGGCTGCTAATCTTTATATCTTTAAAATTAAGTTCATATTTGTTCATTTTGAACTCACAAAAATTAAAGAATGTGGGAAAGGCATGCAAGGTGGTATGGGAGATTTGCTGCAGGACCCTTTGTTCTCATTTGGACTCTGGAGTAAGGGGGGTGTTCATCATTAGAGCCCTTTTTAGGGAGTTTATTTTCAGATGGGCCTATAGTGCTGATGAGAAGTCACTTTCATCCATAAGGTTGGTCTGTTTTCTGAACTCCAAAGACAGTGTCATCAAACCTCTTGACAAAGCAATAGGCAAAGTTCCTCTGGTGTTCCCCTGCCCCTGGGATGAGGTGTGATTTCTCTGGGTGCTGGGGGGGGTATCACACGTCACATCATGTTCAGACCCTCAGGCTCTTCCTTCCAGACCCACCTACCCACTTGCTTCCTCTTGTCCTCTTTGTAGAAGGTTCACCAAGGAGGAGGCCAAGAAGGAGAAGAAAGTTTCTTTCAGCCTCAGACTTAAGCCAAGACCTTGAATTTTGCTTTTTTAGTGACAAAGCTGGTGCTTGGATCATGCCCTTCCTCACTTGTCTACCTGTCAGCTGTTTCAGAATTTGTAGGTTTGAGAGATGTGGTGAAATGGATCCATAAGTTCTGCATACACAGGGAATGCATGTTTGTCTACTTTTGTTATATACCAGATGCACAGTCTTGTGATACATGGTGAGCCCAACAGTCATGGCTCCTCCTCTGAAGGGCCTTGTAGGCACATTTTGCTGCAACTTTCTCTCCTGGCTCTGGACACACAGAGGTTGTACCACTAGTCTGCGGAGAGGAACATTTCTTCAGTTTAGTACTGTTCATTTCTCCAAGATTTTTTGGAGCAGCTGGATTCCAGCCCAGCAGTCCCAGGGGAATCATTTGGCCACTCTGTTCCAATCTTCCTCCCAAATATGTGGCAGTCAAGGAGAATTTTCCTTTTATGATCTCATGTCAGCCAGGCTGTGATAGAGGCAGCTGAGGACATAGCAAATAAATCACCACTACAGCAGAGAGGTGGGCTCCACCTCTCTGAGCCCTGGTGAGCCCCTGGCTGTGCCTTCACACCAAGGAAGAAGACAGACCAGCCAAGCACTGGCGCATCCCCTCAGGTGACAAAAGGGCATTACCCTCCCCCCTGCCTTCTCCCCATCCCCCTCCTCATCCAGCTTGGTGCAGGCTTCTTACATTGTCTCTTCATTTCTTTCTTCTCCCCAGTAGTATTTGCTTTGGAAAGGCACTTACAAATGCAGCTGGAAGCTTCATTTTGAAGACAAATTTTACTTTTCTAAAACAAAGTCTAAAGTTAGCTTCTGAATCTCACAATTACCAATTGGTTGTTGATACCTTCTTAGTCAGCCTTGGCAGCTCATAAGAAATACCATGAACTGCATGGCTTAAATAACAGAAGTTTACTTCTTACAGTCTAGAGCAGTGTTTGTCAACCTTTTTTTTTTTTTTCTAATCTCACAGCACACTTCAACCTATAGTTTAAGTAATGTGGTACACTTAAATTATGTTGATCAAAAACAGAATAAAAAGATATACTTACTATTCTTTGGACTTCTTTTGAAAATTAATTAATGATTTTTGAAAATTTTCATGACACATCTAAGATTCTCTTGCAGCACACCAATATGTCACAGCACTCAGGTTGAAAATCACTGGTCTAGAGGCTGGAAGTCTCATATGAGGGTGCCAGAGTGATCTTCAGAGGGCCCTTTACCTACAGCGTTCTCATTGTAATGTCACAAGGTGGGGGGGGTAGGAGCATGGGGAGAGAGAAAGAGAAAAAGAGAGGGAAAGAAAGAGGGGGAAGAGAGAAAGAGAGAAAGAAAAGCGGGGAGAGAAAGGGGGAAGATAGAGAGTGTCCCTTCTTATAAGGGCACTAATCCCATCATGAGGGCCCCACCCTCATGACTTAATTACTTATCAAAAGTCCCACCTTCTAGGGGCTAGAGTTTCAATTATAAATTTTTTTAGGGAGGGGCCACAACCCATGCAATCTGTGACAGATACATTTTATTATTATGTGTTTGGCCAGGGAATGGCTCCTAAGAATGGCAGTCAGGTATGCATTTCAGGGGAGAAATTCTCTTTTGGTTGAGGTAGATGACCATGGGGTTAGGGAGAAGAGCTGCTTTACTCATGCTCCAGGAGGATGCTGGAGTGATTTCCAGTAAGCCGACTGGTCCAGTGAGCTTTTCTGCTCTGGGCAACTCCTGGCTCTGCCCTGACGTGCCACAGTCATTAAGTCTGGGTGGAATCCCCTTGGGCTGTTAAAGACTCATTCTCTCTGCATCAACAGACTAGTGTTCTCAGAAGAGAAAACCAGATTTGGGTTCATGATATGGCAGAGAGAGCACCAGCCAGACTCAGTAGGTCTGGGCTAGTTCTGACCTTTTCAGTGGTGTTCACTGCTGCTCTTAAGCTCTTGGAGTTCATGGTAAGGCTTAATTAGCCCAGCAGGTCCCAAGTAAGATACTGTTGGAGACAAAATAGCAGTGTAACCTTGTGCCCAGGTCATTAATGCCACTGGACCTTTACTGACCAAGTCAGCGCCCCTTATCTATACAATGAACAGTTGGAATAAATACAGCTCTGTGTCCTTCCCAGCCCCCACTCTCTAGAGTTCTGAGGGCTTTGGCTCATGGAAGGAAGGAAACAAAACTCACTGGGCAATTACTGTATGCCAGGCCTTGAGATAGGTATTGACACCGTTCTCATTTAATCTTAAGGAAATATTATTCTAGTTTTACAGACACACTAACTGAGGCTCAGAGTGGTTAAAAGACATGTGCGATTTCATACAATTGATAAATTGGAGCTATGTTGGTGAACAGACTTTCTGTTACAACTTAGGGAATCCAGGTGAAGCTGGTTAAGCAAAAAAGAGAATTGGCTTCATCTGTCTACTCTCAGCTCCTTTTCCACAGATTTTATGTGGTAACAATATGGCTGTAGCAGCTCCAGCTCTCACATCACATAGGGTGCCTAACTTGTCTACATTGCCTGGAATTGAGGGATTTCCCAGACATAGGACTTGCAGATTTAAAGTCTGCAAAATTTCAGTTAAACAGTGACAAGGTGGACCCTGGCATCAGCTCGGCTGCAAGTCTAGAAGGAAATGGCATGCCTCTTTAGCTCCTGCAGAATATTCTAACTTGCTCAGACCTGCCTGTCTTAGATTAGGGCCTTTCCCCAAACCTGCCTTCATGACCAACAGGGTGCAAGTGTGGTGACTGGGTTAGGCCTGAGGAGAACCCTGCACCGGGTTCATGGACGATGGACCGCGTTGTTCAGGGAGGGGAGGAGCACTAAACCCAGAGGCTCTGGCCAGAGAAGGGAATGAAGGCCTGGAGGGGTGAGTAGAAGTGATAGCCTCTGTTGGTAAGTGGCAGGATCAAGTATCAAACCCCAGTCTTCTTACTGTGAGCCATAGAGAGGTGGATTTCCAACCGTAGCTGTGTTCTATTGCCAGTGGGGGTCAAGGAAGAACTCCCAGCAGAGTTAGAGAGTGGTGATTCTGATGCAATAACTTTGGGAGTTCTTGGCTTCAGGGTCTTGGAAGAGAGAACAGATCCATTTCCTGGCCCCCGCCACACAGCAGGATTTACGGAGGTGGGTGGAGGGTGTGTGGGGGGATGCCCGGCCAATTCTCACCATGTGAGCGTGTCAGCAGCAGGGTTGAGGGCAGGGTTGTACTCATGTGTCTCTGAAGCATCTGGGAAGCTCTTAGTCAATGCCAAGGGCAGAGCCAAGCCTCCTCCCTGTGGAGATATTATTTTCAAGCAGGCAGAAAGACATCTGCCTAGCAGAGCCATAACCCCCAAATTTCAAAGATGCCTTCTGTGCGGTACCAGCTTGGAGTGACCTGACTATTAGATTAACACAGCCTTTCACAGCAACACTCACTGGAGAGCTACTAAGCTAAAAGGAGAGATTATTTTTGGCTCACATACTTCCTGTGTGAGGAGAAAATGGTGTTCCAGAAAGATTTACAAAGACCGAGAAACTGCTAATATAATGACATTGACGACAGGAGAGAAATTTCACACTGAAATTTTTACTTCGAGTGAGAGAAAAAGTGTGAAAATTATTTTAAGGGTGATGATAGAAACATGCTGTAATCAGGAAACAGAAATATGTTCTACTTTAAAAGGCCTAATGTTAGAGGTATATTGGGTGGTTTCAGTGCCAAGTTTATCTTCCTGCATATGGAAAGTTTTAGAGGTGTTACTAACAGGAATGACTCCACATTAAAATGATGATTCCAAAAATGCCTGGTACTGAAATCTTTAGAAACCTAGATTAAGTGGCCTGTGCTGAATTTTTGTTGGAATCTACTGTTTCATCCTGTCTAGCGACTTTTTCTTTCTTCTTCTAACAGCCCCTGGATTTCATCTTAAGGAATTGACCTTAACTTTCCCATTTCTCAATCTGTGTAGTTTGGATGACTTGAACTCCAGGGTTGAGCACATGATTTAATTGGCCATTATCAAAAGATGAAAATACAGGAAATGTAGTTTAAAAACCTTAACTGGTTTTTATTTACCATTCTAGAATAGGGCAACATCTCATTATATATAGATTGAGCATTCTGATGAGCTGAACAGTTATGGGCTCTATAGGCAGAAAAGGGCTGAAGCCAGAAGAAACAGAGAAAAGAAAGTGAGTTGGACATTTAAAAGTTACTTTTTTTTAAGATTTAGACAAAGGGGAGTTACTTACTATACTTTTTTAGGAGATTGGCCCATTTGAAAGTTTAGTTTAGTTATATGGCACTTAGCATAAGTGACTCCGTTCTGGTTTGGTCTGGTCTACTGGGGCTTAGAGTGGGAAGCTAGTCCAAATCAGGGGCCTTCTGTAAACTTGGTTTAATACCATTCACAGTCACAATGGTTGGTCCAGGGATGGCCCAGCCACCCAATCCAGGGTGACAGAAGTCTTTATTACTGGGGGAAAAGTACCTATTTTTTGTTTGAATTGCTAAACTGATAGATTATAAGCTCATAGCTGGTGGCGACCATAATTGCTGGATAAAAAACAGAGCCCAAGTTGTTGAGAGATGACATTCTAAGAATATTATCTGAACATCTGGGCCTGGCAGTGCTGATGTGGATGGATTTTTCAGTTTTTTGAGCCAAAACATTCCCACTTTTGTGCCCAAACATTCTCCATTTTGCTTAAGCCAGTTTGATTTGGTTTGGGGTCATTTGCAAATGGAAGTCCTAACTAACAGATGGTGAGAGGACAGCTAACTGTATCATTATTGCTTATTTGGAATTCAGTTGTCTAAAAGCTTCACCTCTGTGGGAACTAAGCATAAGGGAACTCCGAAGGGATGAAAGAAGTGTCACATGATGTGTGCAGGAGATTCTGACTCCAAAACAAGTCTTTTACTCAAGATTGTGTGTAAAGTAAATCCAATGCTCTCAGTAGTTTCACTATTTGGTTATCAAACTTGCATTGGATACAGAGCAAATTGTAAGGCAGGAGTAAGTGGGCAGCTTAATCTGGAAGGGCCAGAGAAGCCCTCAGGAATCCCCAACAGCCTAAGTCCTTTCATGAGAGTCTTTTCCTGTGGGTCAAGAAGGGCCTGCATTGCATGACGGTTGTTGATTCCATCTGTATTCTCGGGAAAAAGTCTGCGAGCTGGTCCCTGTTACAAGAGATAGGAAAATACATCACACATTTTAGAAGGAGTTCCAAATGTGTTAATTAAAAACAACAAATTTTGTTTTTAAATGGGGTGAATTTTCCTGATAGAGCTCTCCGCCAAGACCAATATCCTGAGGGTAGCACAGAGTCTAGAAATGTTTTCATATTGATCTGGCATTAGTGGCTTCTGAGGCCTTCTACAGTTTATCACTGTTTCTTCATTTCCCCCTTCAGTGTGGCCACAAGCTGGTTTTTGCTGCTGGTCATAGGGGAGAGAAGGATGGACCGATGTGGGGATGAAACCTGAGGATGTTGATCTAACTATATCTCAAAAGGGAGAGGAGCAGGTGACAAGAGCTGCAACTCTTCGAGCATTTGTTGTAAGTAAAATATTTTGTGTGATAAATAGATATTCTGTGGGGTCTCTTTCAGCTGGAGGAATCTATAATTGCATGTTTGGGTTAGGTGGTTATTTGTTTTTATTTTTAATGGCTATTTGGTTTTAAGTAGTCTCCCATGGATTAAATCTATTTCTACAGGTTCACATTTTTTGCGTATGTATCAGAATATGGTCTATTTTCAAGAGAATCATCTCAGCTGTAGATAATGACTTATTTTTCCAGAATCGCTGCATTAGGCTGGGTTGTGGTCAAGAGACCTTCTAGCACAATTTCTGCATCCCTTTCCATGGTCTAGTTTTTCAGGGAAATGGCAGTCCAGCCAGGAACCTCGCCTCTCAGTCCCTCTTGCATCTGGGAGTGACCATCTGATTAATTCTCACCAATGGAATCTGAGCAGATGTGATGTGTATCAATTCTGAGTCATATTTTAAGTGGGTGTGGCTCCTACAGCTGGATACAGAGGACTCTAGTGGAGTCACAAGATGAAAGATTCCTGCTCCTGACACTGCCACTCAGAGAAGAGCCACCTGCTAACCAGTGACACTTTCATCAGGCTGTTAGATAATAGTTAACAGGTAGTTTTAGTGGTCCATGGACAAAACTTTAAGTAATGATGCCTTGCATTGAAGATTTCTTTTTTAGTTCTTTTTTAGTCTTTGATAGTGTCTTTTAGTTCTTCTTTAGTCTTTGATAGTGTCATTCCTTTTTCTACACTAGATTTTATTACCTTTTGGATATACTAGTTTGTCCTTTATTTTTGCAGGTTTTGGCTGGGGCTGGGTTTGAACTTGCCACCTCTGGTGTGTGGCACTAGTGCCTCACTCCTTTAGCCATAGGCGCCGCCCAACAGTCTGTCCTTTTAACAAAAAAAAAAGATAGCAGGTCTCAGATTTAGAATTTTCTGGTAGCAACAACTTGTTGCCACAATTTAAAGATATTGATTTCTCTTTACTATATTTATGTTAACAGTCATTTTATATCTATGGCAAACGAAACTTATTTTCTAACTATAATAGGAAAATAAATTTTCCTTTTAAATATGTACATATATACAAATTTTTTTTTTGGAGACAGAGTCTTACTCTGTTGCCCAGACTAGAGTAAAACCATTGAATCAGGATAGCTCACAGCAACCTCAAACTTCTAGGCTCAAACAATCCACCTGCTTCAGCCTCCTGAGTAGCTGGGAGTATAGGTGCCTGCTATCACACCCAGATAATTTTTTTATTTTTAGTAGAGACAGGGTCTCACTCTTGCTCAGGCTGGTCTCAAGCAATCTGCCCGCCTTGGCCTCCCAGAGTGTTAGGATTACAGGCATGAGAGCCAAAGCACAGTCTTCAATCACCCATTTTTAATAGGGTTGTTTATCATCTTATTATTGAGTTTTATGAGTTCTTTTTATACTCTGCATACAAGCTCCTGATCAGAAGTATGAGTTGCAATTTTTTCCTCCAGTAGTAGGTTGTCTTTTCACTTTTTTGTTGGTGTCATTTGCAGCACTCCATGAACTTACATAGCCTTCATGACCTTATATAACCTCCATGACCTCGGCATTTATCCATCTGTCCATCCATCCTTTCCTTTTCAATAATTTCTCTGAGAAAATGAGCCTCTTGATTGATGTGCTTTTTTGTGTCTTCTCCAAGTATAAAGGGTCTTAATACAAGGAAACAGAGGTTTACTCTTTGCGGGGAGGACTAGGGAACGAAGCTCAGGAACCCTCTTGTCAGTTCTCAGCCTATAGTATCCAAGTGGGTGATTCCTCCAAGCTTTCAATAACCCCAGGGTGGCCCCATCAGCATAACTTTTTTTGACTCTTTTGTTTGCTTTCTTAGCTTGTAAGCAAGATAATTTTTTGTGGTGTGAAGCAGCCAAGAGGTGTGGGGGAGGAAACTTTTTGAAGACACATTAAGGAAAAAGTATTTTTCACTGGTCAACTCAGTTAATCCTTATTTAACAAGACCATGGTGTTGAGGTGTGGGGTTATGCCTGACGATTCTTTGCACGAAAGAGGGGCTTTGGAAAGCAGGTCAAAAAATCCATCTCCTTTAAAATCACAACTTCAGTATTATCTGTGTTTCAATGATAGATTAACACACTTGCAGAAAAGTACTTTATGTGAAATGCTTGTATTCTGTTTCCACCTAGAACATATGTCACCCTTTTCTCTCTTAAAAATATTACAAAACAAAACTCAGCTTGCTTTATTTCCTTCGGGAAAGTCTGGGTATTTTAAAACACTTCAAGTTACTGCATGATACTCTGTTCAACTGGGAAATTGAAAGAGTTACCTCATGATGAGTTTGTGCAGTCAATGAGAGGGCCAAGGTTAGTGACTACACTTAACTAGCTTTGCCTTTTTCCTTGAATCTCAATGCATGCTCCAAATGACAACTGTCTTCAATTTCCTCGTGCTACAAATGAACGTAAAAACATACAGCTAATAAGATTTTATGAAGGTTATTTATACATGCCTCATTCAGTACCTGGCTTAAAGTAGGTGTTCAATTAATTTTTTCATTTTTTTATCTTTTCTTTATTTTGGATGCAGAAGGTAAAGCCTTGAGAATGTGGCTAGATCAACACCACGGAGAAAACAACTCATACAAAATATTATACCTTATGGATCCATCATCTGTATATTAAGAGAACATGCTTACCGGAATATTTCCCCTCAAGAACTGGCTGGGGAGTGAGGCACAGTAAGATAGCAGGTGTCAGGAAGGCTTGGAAATGCCAGATTCTGATTTACAGAGGCCACAGCTTGCCCAGCACCCCATGGGTGGTCAGTGGAGACACATGGGATCTGAGGCCTGGCTCGGGGAACCCTGGACAATCTCTCCAGGACATCTGCTTTATTGAAAGCAGCAGATCAAATGGCTCAAGAAAAGATCCAAGTCAGATGGGAAAAATGAAGTCTCTTAAGCCCTAGGCTTAAGTTCGTTTCCCAAAAAAGGCACGGGGTGTACTTAGTAGCATTTTTTAGAGCAATGAAATTCCTTGACATTGGTGTGATGGTCTGGGATATACTCCAGAGGCAAGATGGGGTGTGTGACTTGAAAAAAGGGCAGAATCTTCAGATCAGGCTAAGTGAATGAGGAGGTTGTCCTCTTTGTTTTATGATTCATGATCTTGCTTTAGTTCTGGGTCATCCTCTCTGATTTTGAACTTCCCTTTTCATTTAAGGACACGCAGACACAGTATGTGCCATAGAATTGGGCTTCAGTCATGAAATAGCATGTGTCTGGGATGCCTACGAGCTGCAGGGCACTGTGTAAGCTCAACAGGGATTCTAGACAGATGGGTGTATGATACCAATATTTTTTCCAGAAGCTGGCAATGGAGTTGAGATCAATAAGGAATCAGTGATGGTTAGTTTGATGTATCAACTTGGCTAGAGTATAGTATCTAGTTATTTAATAAAGACTAAAGTAAGGGTTGCTATGAAGGTATTGTGTAGATGTGCCTAACATCTACAATCAGCTGACCTTAAGTAAAGGAAATCGCACTTGGGAATGGGGCCTCAAGAAGTTTCCTGCATAAGAAGAAATTCTGCCTCCAAACTTCACCATCACCTGCTTTCTGTGGTTCCAGATGCTGAGCCTCCACTATTGGGGATCTGACTTGCCAGTCCCCACTATTGCATGAGCCAATTCTTTAAAATAAATACTGCTGCTGTATATCTATGCACATACACAGAGGGTGCCAAAATGTATACACACTTTAAGAAAGAAAAAACTGTACCAAAATTGTAATATTCAATATATACCAGTAACAAAAGATGAATCCAAGTCATGTTGAACACCTTTTATTATTGCAGAAATCAAATGTGACTTGAATGTTATGGTTCTTTCCTTTCTTAAAATGTGTATACATTTTTTGACACCTTCATGTGTGCATGTGTGTGTACATCCTATCTATCTATCTATCTATCTATCTATCTATCTATCTATCTATCATCCATCTATGTAGCTCTCTGATCTCTTATTGGTCTGTTTCTCTGGATAATTCCAACATTATCCAATAACTCTAACACAAGACTCTTACACTCCATAAGACCAAGGACTCTGTTTTGTTCACTTGTGTATCTCAGCAATTGAAATAATGCCTGGCATCTGCTTGACACTCAATAAATACTTCTTGAGTGGATGGATAGTTGGCTGGATGACTGGCTGGATGAAGAAATTGTGATGAGAATAATAGAAATGGTACAGAATGTTACTCATTCCCAGACAAAATACTAGACTTCTTAAAATCATACTTCAATTTCCAATTTTCTTCTTATCTTTTTCTCCCTAAAACTAGAATGTATCCAATGTAAAACAATGATGAGTCTGAGCCAAAGGCAGCCCATTGCACTTGCCAGTGATTAGTTTAAGAAGTGGGTGGTGCTTAAGAGTCTGAACCGTGGATGTTAAGACCTCTGTGGTTTGCTGCTGGGAAAAATTTTCTTCTCCTGTAACAAAAATCCACTTTCTTCTCTGGCTATAAAGTTAATTGCATACTATGCTTTAACTTCCTATGACTATCCTTTACCAACTGGAGAAGGGCTAAACCAAGGGAATTACAGAGAAATAGAGTGAGCGTCCTGATGTACCATATCTGGAACCAACCTTAATGTAACTGTGGACATCTTTTGTGTGTATGTGAGTGTGTGATAATAATTTTTCCTACTGTTTAAGACAGTTTGAATTATGGTTTTGGTTACCTGAGCTAAAATCATTTAACGGCTATTAGTGACGAGTAGTTAAGAAAGCTTTAAAAGCTATTTGTTTTATATCATCAGTGGTGGCTGCTCATTAGAATACATTAGTTGTTGGTATACATTAGTTACTGCTTCACTCTAAAGTTTCTTATACATGAAGGAAAAACTCCTGAATTATCTAAAAGAACACAAAAGTACCTGTGTGTTAATAATGGAACATCTGAAAAGTCGCAAACACTGCCCTTCACTCAAAAGTCAGTGAAGGTAGAGCAGTGACTGTAGCTCAAAGGAGTTGGGCGCCGGTCCCATATACCGGAGGTGGTGGGTTCGAACCCAGCCCCAGCCAAAAACTGAAAAAAAAAAAAAGAAAAAGAAAAAAAAGTCAGTGAAGGTAGTTTTTATGGGGCCCATAAATAGAAAACTGCTTGATTCTCAACAGCTCTTTACTTTTCCTGAGAGAATTATCTCCTTTTATATTTTGGACCATTATACCCCAGGCATGCTTCTTAATAGCCTTCAGGGGTTATATACAATGCCAGGGTGGAGAAGAGAAGATAGTATATTTGTCTGTTTTGCTGATTTGTTCGTGAAAGACTGTCAAGGAATATAAGACACCTGGAATTTTAACCTACTTGCATGTCAACAAGTTAGTCTGCCACAGCCCTGTGGATGATGGCAGAAGGTGAGAGACTCTTGGGTCAGAAACAAAGTACTTAGTTGTTCACTCACAGCAGAAGCAGCAGCATGAACATCATGTTTGCTGTGGTTACCTGACCCCATGTCTCATAGGGATGATGCAGAGGGACCCAGGTGAAAGCTGTGCCCATAGTGGGTTTGCATCATACCTGAGGAACCCACTCAGGTTTGGGGAGCCTGCATATTTTATAATGGGCTGCAAGCTGACTTCCCTTTTTCCTGCAGAGAGACATTATCTTTATTTTACTGGACAGCAGGCAAATCTCCCTGTGGCTCTGGAGGCTATCACTATCTCTATCTTCCAATTTTTTTACTATACAAACATCCTTTAAAAGATAGTCTGGAACAAATGCAGTTGTTGCTATACTCCCAGGATATTCAGAAATGCAACAGTTGCATGGAAAACTGTTTCCCTGGAAGACAGCTGGGCTTCAGGAATTGGGGACAGTCCTGGTGGCTTTAGTATCCAACATTAGTATCCAACATTTTGGCATCAGGGACCAGTTGCATGGAGGACATTTTTCCACAGACCAGGGTGAAGGTCATTAGATTTTCAAAATAGAGCATGCAACTTAGATCCCTCACAGGCACAGTTTATAGTACAGGTCACGCTCCTTTGAGAATCTAATGTTGCCCTGATTGGAGGAGGCATGGCTCAGGCAATGATTCAAGCAATGGGGAGTGGCTATAAATAGAGATGAAGTTTCATCCACTCACCTGCTGCTCACCACTTGCTGTTCAGCTAGTTCTTACAAACCCCATGGTCGGATACCAGTCTATGGCCTGGGGATTGGGGACCACAGGTTTAGAGGATGGCAAAGATGAGACTCATTTGTCCACAAATATGGATGCAGAGTAATGTTTTGGTGGATGGTTTTATGGTAAGAAAATGTAAATTTCACAAACATTTAGGATGCTTTCCAAATGAGAGGGGATATTGCTATATTGCTCTTTGGGAGCAATGATGTATGTATTCCACTGAGTTGCTTTGAGATGAAGTTTTTTGTTGTTGTTGTTCTTTTCATTAATAACATGAAGAGCAGTTAATGTTTATTAGTTGCACACTATGTACCAGTGGTAGGGCTTATTCCTTTGATTAAAGTAATTTATTTACCATTATTATACTAGTGCAAGGTAGGGGGTCATAATTTTCCTCAATATATAGACAAGGAAAATGAGGCACAGAGCAAGATTATAAGAGATTAATTTCAGAATATTGCCTAGCATCAACTTTAGAGTAGAGAATGATACTTGAGAAATTCCACAGGAGGCATACCCTTTCCATAGCATCATTTGCTCAGCTTGTCAGGATCAGAGTGAGGCTGGAGCTACCTGGAATGACATTGGAATATTCTTTCCTCTCTTTATTTTAAGAACAAAGGTATTACATGACCATGGGAAAACAGGATATTGAGAAACTAGAGTCAATGCTGTAACCCTTCATCTTTAATATCCATTGACACAGAGATTGATGGTGAGGAATGAGGAAGGGACAGTGACATAATTTGTATATGTTGGCAACATATTTGTCCCAGTGTATTAGTCTCCTCAGGCTGACATGCACTGGCCTTGGCAGTTTTAACAACAGAAATTTATTTTCTCACCATTTTGGAGGCTGGAAGTTCAAGATGGAGATGCCAACAGGGTCTGTTTCTGGTGAGGCCTCTCTCCTTGGCTTTAGACGGTGCCTTCTCTCTGTGTCCTCATGTGGCTCCCTACACACACAAGGAAACACAGCTCTCTGCTGTCAGACTCTCTGAATACTTCCCATTCCATGAAACGTGTCAACTCTGTAAGGGAAGAACACTGTGTTTCTTTCATTCTACCCAGGGAGTGGAGTTTTGGTAGAGTTTAGCGTTAAGAGAAGTGTAGTGGACTTCCAGAAGGTTCAGAAAGGGGCACAATGGAGAGGACTGGTTGTGGTGAAGGCCCTTCTACTCTGACAGACAGCAGCTGCCTGTGGGTGTCCGGCTTCAACCTCTCTCTGTACAGACCTCAACTCGCTACAGGCAGGAGGGTCACCTTGGTTCCAGAGTCCCTCCATTTTATAGTTCTCATTCTTTCTTCTTTTCTCCTTGAATTATTGTGTTTTTATAAACATGTTTCGGTACCTTAAATTAAAAACAAATTTTAAGTTATTATTTTTTAATTTTAGAATGCTATGGAGGTATGAAGGTTTTGTTTACATGCATTACTTTCTCATCCTTTATTGAGCTTCAGTGGCATCACTGTCCTTACATGGTATGTGATATCCCCCTATAATAAATTCCTTTGATGTTATTAAACATTTATTAATGTTGGCTGGCTTCTATTACTTGCGTACAGAAGTAGTTTAACTTCTGTAGTAGAAGTAGTTTAACTTCAAGACAGTTGCTGGCCTATGAAAGTGAATGCAGTGAAGACTTCACAATTGTTCTTTCAGATAGGAAAAGTCAACATTATGTAACAGCTGAATATGTAACAATGAACAGAACCCAACAGGAAATTGATGGAAGTTTCAGGAAGGAGCATTTCATTAGACCCCATGATTAGCTTAATAGACAAGAGAAGATTATGGATTAGGTTCTTGGTATCTTTCAAAACTAGGGATCTTTAAAAACTAGAAAAATCTTGATAAATTACACTCTTATGTGAAACAGGAGCCTAGAGTTAAAGATCTCTTAAGGTCCTTTCCACTTATATATTTTTAAAAAGAAAAGATTTATGATTCCAACATTCTAGAGAGTAAGGAGTGGAGGGGTAGCTTGTAGAAGGTTCTCTGGGGACCTGTTGGTCCCTATGGTCTCCAATCCCAAATTCTTGTTTAGGGAAGTCAGCTCAGGTAGGAAAGCTGAGGCAGAAGCAGTCATGACTGGTACAGTGTAAAGAAATTCCTTGAGGTCAGAGACTTGGTCTGTACTTCCCTCCTTCCCAGCACTGTGGGAAATTGTCATTTGATTCTGGTGATGACAACAATTGCAGAATTAATAGGAGGATGTTAGGATAATAAATTGTATTTAACTTGGGTATTTTAAAAGAGATTATTAGTGTTTTACATTTTGGATTAGAGGGCAGATGCTTCATGATCATCTTAAATCATTAAATGAATGATTTGTGACTCAGATGCTGAGTGGAAATCTTCGCTATCACCCAGCAGCCTCCAGCCAGATTTACTGGGACATGATGGTCCTTCTTGGCTAGTGCATTTCAGAAGGGACTTCATTTCCTTTTGGATATAGTAAAGTGTAAATGGAATGTGATCAGGACTTTGTGATGTGATTATGTAAAACGTAACCACATGGATCTTGTTCTAGGCTGACAATTTTACTTAGTCTTAAACCCTGTGAGAGTAGTTTACCAAAAACTCTTCATGTTTGAGACAGCCACCGGAGAGAAAAATGTCATCTTTCATGGTTGCTGGGTGCCTGAGACACAGCTTGATTTTCTGCCCTTATTGTCAGTGTATAGAAAACCAATAGGATGCAGGTTTGGGCAGTTCAGATGTTAGAAACCATCAAGCGCTTCCAGAGAGGTAGGTCAAGAAAACGCATTCTCATTAGTTAAAAAAAACACAAAAAGTCTCAGTAAGCTACAACTGTGTTCTCTTTGTGGTCAAGTGAGTATCTTGAAGGCCACAGCTTTCCAGCAGTGCAGTCTTTCCCCCAATTTTGTGACAGAATGATGACATGTACTTGCCATTCTAGAGCACGTGCTGTGTGAAAAACGATCTGGAGTCACTGGTTACCTGTTTTGTAACATTGGGTAGTTATTGAACCTCCTGAGACTTCACTTTCTCATCTATAAACTCAGGATCCTTCCCAAAGTTGTTATGAGGCTGGATGGAGCTCTGGGCATTACAGAATCAATACAAAGCTCATAGGTTAACTCCCTCTGTGGTCAGAGAGTGGGCTATCACATCTGGCCACCTGTGGTCAATTCCTAGGCCAGGCCGACCAGTGATTGCATAACCTTTGACAAGTTGAGTCTGACAAGTTAAATCGCATAACCTTTGACAAGTTAGTCATTCTGAGCCTCAGGATTTTTTTTGAATCTGTAAAATGCCAATAATAAAACAATAACAGTTGTTTAATGACCTTGTTGGAAGGAGTAAGTGAATAGTGGAAAGTTCTTGGAATAGTGGAAATATTATAGTGGAATAGTGGAAAGTACATATTAAGCCTGATAAGTATTAGCTCCTACCACTATTGGGAGCATTCTGCATAGCACAGCTAGAGGGCTTCGATTAGAGGTTCCAATGTCTGGGCTCTTCTCAGTTCTAATGTCCTCAGAACAAGTGGTTCTTCTCATTTTTATAGTGGAAGTTTGGGCAATATTTATTTTCTCTCATCGATATAGTGGGAACACACCTACGGTGCATCTTAGCAGGGTACTGGCGAAACTTATTAAAGGTAGAGTATTAATGTCTTTATATAGTGATCAAGGAAATGCCATGAAGGATATCTGTAACAGTACGATCAAAATATTTCTGAATGT
>CAUYON010024410.1:0-31953 GCA_963573935.1 Arctocebus calabarensis | reverse complement strand
GATCCTTCTTCATTCAATAAATAGAGCTAGAGGCTTTATCTTTTCTATCTGTAAGTTGTAGCATAAAATATATGGAACCTATTTATTTAGTCATCCAAAGACAAAGGAAAATGGAGAATTCAGTTATTTATCTACATATTCACTAGCAAAGGAAAATGCCCTGAAAGTGGCTAATAAAAGACAGATAGTAAAAATTGAAATGGCAAGAACTAATAACATTTGGCATTCCTTCCAGTTTTTGAATTTTATGGAAGAGCCTTCCATGAGAAGGGAAGAGAGAGATCATCTATTGATGTTATTCTTCTGATATTAGTTTTTCGTATTCTTTTAACACAGTAAAATACTATTATAACTAACTTATTTCTAGAAGAATGTGGATACTTTATGAATCTAATTTGCCTTCTGAATAATATAGCCTGTTACAGGAAGGCTACTGATGACATAGCCTATTAGATGAATGTCCTTAGAAGCACCACAGAATGGTGTTGCTAGGGGCTTCTCCTTCTGCAGTAATGATCCTGGAGAAGAAAAGAAGAGAGCAATTATCTTATTTTTGTAGTCACATATTTTAGCTTTATAGGATTAAAATGCCTACCTTAATACAAAGAATACTTGCCTATCTGGATATGCCTGCCAATGAACTTACAGTCAAAATCGTATATCCCATTGATAAATGAGTAAGCTAGGAACCATGCTACTGCCATCTATCACAGATGGGAGATGTAAAGTTTGATATTTGGAAACATTTGAAAATCAATATAGAGTAAATATTACCTAGTAATAGTATTTTCCTCACAATACACAAGGTAATGGGGTATAATTTCTTAGGGTTCCCGACAATGTAAAGAAAAAATACAATGGTGCCTGATCAGCTGAAGGATATTGTTGTATGCTGTCTAATAGTTGAGCATGTTTTTTGTAATCAAATTAACAGTATTTCAACATTCACACCTTTACAATGAAGAATAAAGATTTAAACAATTCTGTTCTAAATAAATGTTGTGTTGTTTACAATTGGAATTTATATACATTTATTTTGTTTTTCTTATTCACAATTCTTTAAATTTTACTTTATTTTAGAATGCCATCATTAAATTTTACTATATGGGGATCCATTCCTTAAGAATATAGTTCTCTCAGAATATCCATAGTTATCTAGAAGAAAAAAAAAAAATGATTTAACAAATTTGCCAGCTTGGGTGAAGATGGTCCAAAGTAAAATAATAACTGAGTCTTGAGTTTTTGATCTGAGTGTTCTCATCACCTGGATGATACTGCAGGTCTCTCTGTGACACGGACAGCAATCTGTCTTTTCCCAAGGTATCATTCATTTTTGTGGATATATTTTATACTGTCAGGATACTGACAGACGAATTTTTAGTTAGTTTTAACCAAACAACCAAATGGATCACTTTATAATATCAAATGTATAACTCAAAAATGAAAATTTTTATTATATTTGAATAACATTTAGGAATAGTCTAGCTGTCAATAATGATCTCCACTTTGTTTAATTACATTTTACATATGATTAGCATTAGCAGTCATTATTTGTAACCAGAGCAAGCATGTGTTTCGTTGGGAGGGCAGTGTGTATTCCATCACCTCTCTGCCATTCTCTGTTAGTATCGGAAAATTTCCTATACTCAAGATTTGGTGCTTTGCAAAAAATTATTACTTTGGGGTTTCCTGTATATTGGCTTAAACATACGTTTCCCTTAAACTTCATTTTTATTCTCAAAATATGTAAAACTTTTCCCTTTCAGCCAATACTTATCAAAGACAAACTGTCACTATAAACCTAGTTACCACCCTGTTGTCCACACCTCAGTTCAGGCCTCAGCAATGCGCATGGCTCATGAGTGCTCAGCAGCGGAACCCAATTCTGCCATTTTTCCTTTTCTTTCCCAAGTTAAGCGGCCAGCCCACTCCGCCCCTTCTCCACCCCTTCTTTTGATCTTTTTTTTCTCTACCGGGCAGTAGTTGATTGTCTTTTAACACATTACCAACAGAGGCACGTTTTTAAGTTGTAAAGAGAAAAGGAAGTAGAAAAAGGAAGGAGGCAAAGAGAAATGATCCGGAGAAGAGAAAAATGGAAACATGAAGGCGGGACAATAAAAAGGAAAGGATGAGTTTGTTCCTGTAACACAGATAAACATAACAAAGAAAGACGGAAGCAGCAAGGAACATGAAGGCCGAGACCATCTGAAAAATCTGGTAGAAGAAGTGAGGCAGAAAAAAGCAGGGCAGCTCAATTTACTTCAATCTTCAATAAACAAAAATGTTTATTGGTAAGTAAATAAAATATGTAATCTTCAATATCTACTAATTTTATAGAAAATATGAATAACTGTTCCAGTTCCTCTTCCTAATTTAAAAGTAGAATAGGTTACATGATGTTAATATCTAACCACTCTTTTAAATCAAAAAGTAAATATTTAAAGCTGTATATCAGATAGAACTATTGTAAGGTAAGTATGCAGATTCCCTATGCATTTGATACACCCAGAGTCGGCAAATATAATCACTTGAAAGGGAGAATGTTTAAATAAACTAGGGAAAACATCTATTTCATATAAAATACTGCTTTGTATATAACAAAAATTTTTTATAGTAAATCACTTAGGAACCTCAAATAACCCCATTCTTCTCTTTTTCAGCCTTCAGAACACTTCTTTCTCCCTATACCTTTTCCAGAAAAATTCATGAACAACAATAGGAAGGTGTAAATGGGATAAGATGGAAAGGCGACAGTGACTTCGCTGCTTTGGTGACTTCATTCTCACCCGGAAAATTGTCGAAGAGCCCTGAAGTAAGTTTCGTCTGTCTCAGGCGCCTTCCCGTTTGTTAACATCATGCTTTCCTGAATGAAAAGCTTGTTCATATCTTAGACCTGCTTCAGATACTCAAATGCATGAGCCCAGATTTTCCGTTGGCTGTTGTAATCATTAGAAACTTCAAATAAGTATGCTTCAAATAAGTATACCTACAAATAAGTATGCTGACGTACAGTGTGTGTTAGAAATCACACAGACGAATCTAACT
Organism: Arctocebus calabarensis; assembly: GCA_963573935.1. NCBI lineage: Eukaryota > Metazoa > Chordata > Mammalia > Primates > Lorisidae > Arctocebus > Arctocebus calabarensis. Next base: position 28,908 of record CAUYON010024410.1, on the reverse strand, counting down.
ACAAAACTTAGCTCCGATGTTTTATAAAGGAGCAAAGCTAGGATTTGAACCCAGCACCCTTCCTCAGGTACCCTGACTCTTAATTGTAATGCCTATGGTTTTCCTCTTGCACTGCTATTTAGAAGCTCGTAGACTGAGTCACTTAGCCTTGGTTTTCAATTTCTGAAAAATGGAAATAATGACATGACAGAGGCTTTTAAAAATTTGTTCTTTTTAACAATTTTATTAATATATAATACACATGCCATATAATTTCCCCAATTAAAGTGAACATTTCAATGGCTTTTAGTATTATAGAAAGATATTCACTATTATTTAAAAAGATCAACCATTACATATTTAAAGTGAGGTAGTATTTTATAAAACCTACATGTATTGGCTATGTAGGCATGTGCCAGCTATTCATTCAACCCTAGGTAGAGTGCCGTAGTGTCACAGCTCACAGCAACCTCCAACTCCTGGGCTTAGGGGATTCTCCTGCCTCACCCTCCTGAGTCACTGTGACTATAGGCACAAACTATGATGCCCGGCTATTTTTTGTTGCAGTTTGTCTGGGGCTGGGTTTGAGCCCGCCACCCTCTGTATACGAGGCTAGCGCCCTGCCCGCTGAACCACAGGTGCTGTCCTGTTAGACAGATTTTAATGACTTCAACAGAAAAAGTCATATTGATTACTAATAACTAGGGTTTTTTAATATATAAAACCTTAGTTGCTCTCCATCTTATGCAATTAATTACTAGAGAAAACATATTTAAACTTACATGAAAAAATACAATGTGATAGAGTCTTATGAAAACAATAAACTCATTGTTAAATGAGTTAGATTGGCACATGTCTGATTTCTTAATTTGTATCATTTGTATATTTATATGTATGGAGTTTATTTTATATTGTCATCTTTTTACTTGTACGAGAGTAGTATTTATGATAGAGAAGTATGTGAGGCTGTCAATGGCATTTGCATTCATCAGATACATCAACTCTGCTTCTACATTTAATCACTGGCTAGAGCTATTTATTGCTTCATGTACTGTTCTTCCATAAACAGCAATACCTCAGTAAGACACGTTCATACTACTGATGATTTTTCCCTTTCAGTGGAGATCAGAATATCAGAAACATTGTCTCACCTTGATCAAGTAGATAAGAAAAAATCGAATATGACAACACCAAAAAAGATCGATAAATTCTGTAACTAAATGTGTTTCATTTGTGTTATCTTCTATTAGATCTTCAAATGTATATACATGTGAAGAATGTGTCATTATTTCTCAGTGAAATAGTATTTAGAAACTACCTGATTTCAGAGTTTTCTCTTAAGAGACTTTAAAAAAAATTAACTAAAATTATTTTCTAAAGACTATAATAGTAATTACCAACAGGCAATTACCAACTTATACAACATATGTTCCAAATGATTATTTTTAGATCAGTATTTTGAAATGTAGGCTGCATTTTCTCATAGGAAAAAACAAGTGGATTTTAATTAGGAACCTAAGTATGCATTCAGATTTCTACTTACTTTCAATTGCTGGTTGTAGATTCAAATAATATTTAATGGGATTCAAATAATACTTAAATTATTTTTAATATGAAATTAACAAACTTGGAAATATCTCTATTGATGGGGATTGATGGACATCATTTAATTTTATTGATTGCATCAAAAGAGACTTACTGTTTTTCGTTAAGAAAAAAAGCAAATACTTTGCTTCACATATGTAGCATATTTATGTAAATGCATAATAGAGATCTAAAGAATTCACTGTATTGTCTGATGCAAACTGGAAATTTAGTTCTATGTCTTATTTATTCATTTATACATTGAGTCTTTCAAGACACTTATCTATCTATTTATTAATTATATAGTCATTTGTTATTAACTTACTAAGAGCCAAACATTCTGATGAGGAATCATGTGCTTCATAAATTTATATGTATTTCAACTTGCTACTCTGATATTGGGGTAAATGTGTGTGTTTGTATATTATATATAAAAGCTTATACGAGATATCATCTTGTTTTTCAGTCTTAGGATGTGTGATGTCCTTTGTTATTAAAGAAAAAGAAAACTTTTAAACTTGAAACTTGTGTCCAAAACACTTAGTCAAGATCCTTATAAATTACATTGTTGTTGGGAATGAAATTTGAATTGGGGCAGCTGCTTTGGAAAAGGTTAAATGTAGAGTTACCATATGATGAGCAATTCCACTCCTAGAACATTTACCCCAAAGTGATGAAAACAAGAGTAAACAGGAAAGCATCTGCAAGAAATATTCATAGAAGCAATATTCATTCTAGTAGAAAGGTCAAATGTTCAACTGATGAAAAGATAACTAATAATGTGGTATGTCCATTCAGTGGAATATAATTTGGCAGTAACACTGAATGAATTACTACATACTACAACATGAACAAACGTGACAAGTGAAAGAAGAGACTCATGGAAGACTACGTGTTGTACAATTCTATTTATATGAAACGTCCAAACTAGGCAAATTCACAGAGAGATAAAATAGATTAATATTCATCTGAGACTGGGGTTAGGTGATGGGTGAAATGGGTAGTGACTACTAATAGGTATGGGGTTTCTTTTGTGGATGATAATATGTTTTAAGATTGATTGTGATGATGGTGGCACAATTTATAAATATATTGAAAACCATTGAATCACATACTTTGAATGACTGATACAATTACTAGATTGTATACTTCAGTTATATACCCGAGTGCTGTGGATGGGATAGGACATACAGCTAAGTAAGCCAAAAGAATTGTGTGCAAGAAAAATTAATCTTTGGTGTTGTGTCTATTTAAATTTAACAAAGGATAACTGAAATGTGACCCTTATTTTCCTAAGGGTCAAGGTGATCCCTGGGAGGGGCAGATTTGTAGATATGGGGGCTTATCCTCATCTGAGTCATTTCAAAGTACATATTCAGTACCAGGAAAATGAAATAGAGTCTGGATTGAGGTGCTGTTGGTGGAAAATCACAGGAGAAGGCTGTGGTTGTAACTTTGAAGCTATAGTGCCATTCAGGACTATTAGTGGATCTTCAGCTTGAACAGGTATCATTCCCACCTGGAAGACCCATTAAAACACAGATCACCGGTGCCTAAGCCCTGAGGTTCAGATTCAGTAGATCTAGGTGGGCCCAAGAATGAACAAGTCAAGCAACTGTGTAAGTGTACTGATTCTATTAGTCAAGGGGTTGCACTTTAAGGACCACTTGTACTTATGGATGTTATTCATAAAGTGAATATATATTAATGAGAGATTATGTGAGGTGGCCTAAGAAAAGAGAACAACATAAAAGGATACTTAATGTAAGAAGTTCAAGAGCAGCCTGGGCAACATCACAAGACCTCAACTCTACAAAAAAATTTAAAATTGGCTGAGCATTGTGGCACACGTCTCTAGCTACTCAGGAACCTGTGGAAAGAGGGTCACTGGAGCTCAGGAGTTTGAGTTGCAGTGAGCTAGGAAGACACTACTACACTCTACCTTGGCGACAGAGTGAAACTTGATCTCAAAAAGGGAAATGATACATTGGATACAAATTTGCAAGTCAATAAACTAACTTAGGGCAAAGTTCCTGACACTGGGAATCATCTTGGTACATGGTGGGAATGGTGATTCATTGAGGGGAGCCTTACTATCAGGTGTTACTGTTAACTCCAAATTCTGAGTTAAACTGCCCATCAGATCTACTTCCTTTCATGTTTAACAGTCACTGATACTACCATGCATTAAAAGCAGCTCCAATAACACATGAGGGCAAGTTGGAAATCTGCTCTTCAGTGTTAGCTGGGATATGTTAAAGACTTCATTCTTCCCAAACTTTGTACCCTTCGATGCCATTCTTAGTACAAAACTCAATGTATTATGAAGTTATTACATTAGGTTGGTTAAGAAATACATTCTAATACATCCAGGCAGAAGCATAAACACATTAGAATCTGTTTGCCATTATCAAGTACCAGTTCGGCAAATGATTTAGGTACTACCTTGGAAAGAGATTTCCAGGCTTTATGAAAAGTTATCTTGAAAAAATTATCTGGAGAAAGTTATCTTAAAAAAATTGGTATGGGCTTGGCATCCGTAGCTCAACTGGCTAAGGCGCCAGCCACATACACCAAAGCTAGCAGGTTCAGATCCAGCCCAGGCCCGCCAAACAACAAAGACAACTAAAAAAATAGCTGGGTGTTATGGCAGGTACCTGTAGTCCCAACTACTCGGGAGGCTGAGGCAAGAGAATCACTTAAGCCCAGGAGTTGGTGGTTGCTGTGAGCTATGATGCCACGGCACTCTACCCAAGACAACAGCTTGAGGCTCTCTCAAAAGAAAAAAGAAAATCGGTATGAATTTGACTCAATACAGATATTTCACTCTGAATTTGAGTGATAGTGATATTTTATTTAATTTACCATGAAAATAAATTAGCAAGAATAATCAACAAGAAAATATTTTTAATAAAAGTACTTTAAACGTAGTCTCAGATGTTCCTCAAGTCTATTTTATGGGACATTAAAGAAAAATTTCATTCATTTTCACTATTTCTAATAAGACAACTTCATATAGGTCACAGAATCCTTTCAAAGAACAAAACCAAAATATAAACAGAACTGTTTCTTTTAGTTAAAAATAGGAATTGGGCTTTGTGACTTGAAAAGAAAAATCATCTGGATACTCCGAAGAAAATGTGGTTTTGGAAAGAAAAATAATTCAACAGAGAAAGTTTAGAATTGTAATTCAGCCTTCTTTTTTTAATTCCCTGAGATGTCCAAGGTAATGCGTATAATCTGGAGACAGATGCTGGAGTGTTTTATTTCTATTATGTCAGCTAATATGAATATGATAGGAACACAAGTGCAGAGACTGATAAATATACAAATAAGTTACTGTAAGATTTATCATTGTTAGTATTTTGTAAAAATAATAACATTTGAAAACTATTTCGAAAGCTAAATATATACTATATATGTGTGTGTGATATTTTTCTTTATAAGAAACAATGCATTGTGATTGTAAATATAGTAGAAACTTCATAGCTGACTGCCTCCCCCTATACACCACCTCCTTAAGTTGACCAATTTTCATAGAATGCACCTGCACCTCGTGTACATATCAGTACAGTAGGCCTAGTTCCTCATGTTGACCACCTCCATATGTTGACCAATTTATTACAGTCCCTTGGGTGGTCATTTTACAGAGGTTCTACTGTATTGAATAATTCACTAGTTCATTCAGAATAAAATTTCATGAACTGGCAATCCAATTACTGGGTTTAAATTAAAACATAAACAACATTATTAGACCACTTTGATATTCTTAAGGAAATCAAAGCCCTGAAATAATATGGTTCTAGGAATAGTTTATAAAATTAAATGGGTTCATTCTTATCATGATATTCTCAATATTTCTAAGTATTATCACCTGCAAACAATTTGGTTCTAATTATACCACCTTTCTATAAAACAATAATACTGTTATAAATAATCATTTACAATTTTTTCTAATTTAATGCAAAAATAGTTCCAGGTTTGGAGTTGATTCGACAAGATTATATTCACAAATACTTTAGTATAACCAAGACCTTTAAAGTAAAAATCAGATCATCCTAAATTATATCAAATAATGGATTTTATCTAGATCTTCCTTTTATATAAATATTTTTAAAAGGTAGGCATTTCTATACATACATCTATACACATACACATATACAATGTCACAGGTTTTTTTTTTTTTTTAGGTCTATGTTTTGTTTTGTTTTATTCTTTTTTTCCCCCCTTTTCTGTTTTATTCGTAAAAATAGAATTCTCTCAAAATTTAGAGGCTTCTGATCTAATTACTTCCATCACTACCAAGTTACAATAACCATACTCAAAGTTCTTTCCTAGATGTAATACTCAATTTTGTTTTACTTTTTCTTCTACCATACAGTTTTCTCTCCTTCCCCTTCCCACTCCCCTTCCCCCCACTCCTTCTCCTCCCTTTTGATATTCGCCGTCTTAGGGCCATCTTAAATTAAGAACTCATTCAGGAGTGAAAAACTTAAACTGGTATTTACTATAGGACTGAACTTTTTATCTCATTCTTACATGAGCCCTTCTCTTTTAACAGTAAAACTTCATTAAGTCCAACAAGAAACACACAACATATCTTGGTATGGATTTATTTCTCTTTCTGTTTTTAGACAAAGTTATAGGTTTGGTAGTCATGTAGTTTGCTTACTAAATTCTACCAAATGCTTTCCTAGTACATGACCTCAGTCTTGATCTTTCTAGTCCGTCATATCAATTGACTTCCAGACTCTCTCCTGATCATTGAAACAATACCACATACTTTAGTTTTTTTTCTGGTAACATTCAATTCAAGGAATTAATTTCTGTATTAGTTTGAGAATGCTAGCTGTAGTTAAAAATAAACTCATATGTTTCAGTGGCTCAACAAAATGGGCATTTACTTCTCCCTATTATTAACAGTACAATGCGGCAATTCAGTTTGTCAATCTTTGTGGTCCCAAACTCCCTAAATCTCAGAGTAATCAGCAGAAAGGTACAGAAAGGAGAAGAAATGCCTTCTTCGTAAATGAATTTCATAAAAGCTCACAAAATTTCTGTCCACGTTTCCATTTCAATGGAGAGAACTAATCTCAGGGTCCTGTCTGGGTCCAGGGGCTCATTAAAGTCAATACTATGGGAAGAGGGCTGCACATATTTTTGAACAGTTAACTGTCCTTGTTACTAATATCTATCATATATAGAACAGAGTGTTTTAGAATTTTTCTCATTTGTAAGGGCTCTGCTCACTAGGACTATTTCCTAAGTCAGGATAGAAAATCACTGCTTTAGACATACCATCCTACATCCTGGAATGTGGAGTATCAAGCAAAAAAATGCTGATTCATGAGAAAGCTGAGAACTTGGGTAGGTAACCACGATAAAGGTCAAGAACACAGAGCTTCCATTTGCCAGGATCTGTATAGACCCAGGGAAAAGAAAACACACACTACACTGGTCCCTATCCTCTTGGGCCTTAAAATTTGGTCAGGGAAAAGCATTAAACACATGTAATTAATTACAGAAGTTGAGAAGTACTGTTGAAAAACAAAAGCTACTAAGAGAAAGTTTAACAAGAGTTACTATTGACTGATGACTTAGCAACAGTTTTGTGGAGTCTGACATACAGAGGGGAATGCCGGTTATCCAGGGAAAGGTTAGAAAACATTCCCATCAAAGGAAGATCTCTTGGAGCTGAAGCAGATTTCCCGTTACAGTAGAACGAGATAGCCTGCAGCAGACCAAAGTTTCTTTTGAGAACAACCAGGAAAGTCACATAAAATATTTAACAGCATCAAAGTTCTGCTAAATCAAACAGTGTTCAGGCTCTGGAAGTCTGGACAGAAGGAAACTGGAGTAAGGTGAGGGAACTCTCCTCAGCAAAGATCTCAAAACAAGTGGGTTTTGCCTGGATCAAAGGTCACTGCCGGGGAACTGAGAAATCAGGAGGCATGTCAGTAGTTTTATAAGGTTGAAATAAAAGAGAAAAAATGAAAACCCTGTAGAAAGAAGAATCTAATGAGAAGAAAAGGCTTGGAGAGTTCCACCTGACATAGCCAGTTTAATAGGCTAAGAAAGGTTTTGAATGACATAGGAAGTTTTCCATAGCTTTTCTGTGCTACGAGCAAGTTAAGGTTCTGGATCTTTCATGAAGAAGGCTAAAATATTTATTCAAAAGCCCAAGAGTGCATGCCCTCGGTGAAGGAGAGGTCCAGACGTAGACAACATATGTGAAAATCTCAACCAGAAGTTACTGACTATATTCATGATATCAGCCTCAGTTACCTTTCCAGAGGAAGAAAGGGGAGGATAAGGTAACTTGAAACCTTGATGGGCTTTTTTTATGCCTAACACCCTGCATTTAGTTTTATGTTCTAGACACATGAAAAGACAATTATATGATTAAACATTTAGAAAACATCAGAAAATAATCATGGACTGATGGCAATCCAATTAGTGGAGGTAGCAGACAAAGACAATAAAATAATTATGATGACTATGTTCAAGAAATGAGAGAAAAATATGAAGAAATAAGTAAAAGTTAAAAAATGTTCCCACAGAATTGAAAACTATAGAAAGACTCAAAATACATTTGAAAGCTAAAAAAGAAATAGCTGTGTTTAAAAGCAGATTGGACTTGCAAAAGAGAAGTTTACGGAACTGGAATATAGGTCTATGGAAAACATCCAAACCAAAAAGAGGAAAAAAAAGGAGTGTGTGATAAACATGTGGGACAGAATGAAAAACATATCACACATGTAATGGGAGTCTCGCAGGCAGAGGAGAGGGGAGAAGAAGCCGAGAGAAGGGTTGAGAATTTCCAAAAGTAATGAAAGAGGTCAGAAATTTAGAAGGTACTGTAAAACTCAGTATAAATAAAAAGAAAACTACATTTGAACATAGTATAGTTGCCTGCTAAATACCAGGAAAAAATGAGAAAACTTTCAAAACAGTCACCTAGGAAACGAAAGAGCTAGAGACAGGAAAGAGTTGCCCAATTCAAGGAAACATTATTAAAAGTCAGTGTTTTAAGACTTTAAATAACATAATAATAATAAATCAAGAGGAGAAGTAACTCAAAACAAGGGTAAACAAGGAAGAAATAGGGAAAGTTATGTGTAATCATGGAGACCACGTTTAGGATTTTACATTTTATCTTCAGGTGATGCAAAATGTTAAAGGACTTACTAGGGGAACATGCACCATTCAAATTTACTTTTGCAATATCCAGGAGAAGAAATGGGGGAGGGAAAGAAAAAGAGTGGAGGGGAGGGATCTGTTTACCATAACTGGAAGCAAAAGGCATTAAAGCCTTTAAAGGCAGAAGTACTTTTGGCATACTTAGGGCCCAGATTAGAGAACAGCTGTAAGCAAGGCTGATGTGACCCTGGGTCTCCAGGTGCTGAGTGAGACCATGTAAAAATGCCTCCAGCCAATAGTTGCTGGAACACTGGCAAGCCTGAAATTCCTGCTCAGGGTCCAGTGATCAGTGACCCAATCTGTGGGGAACTGAAGTTTGCCTAGGTGAGGACCTAGGGAATTTGTTACTGCTCACATGCACTGATATTTTGTCCATTATTTTGTTATTTGTCTCTAAAATTTCAGAGATGTTGATGCTGTAGATAGTCACAAAAGGGATAAAATACTTTTGTGGGATCCAAGGACGTTAAGGAAATTAACAATCAAGCACTTACTAGTGTCAGGCACTATATTTTACGTTCTCATTGAACTGTCAGGGCACCTCATAAAGAGGTGCCTCATTCACCTTATCATTCACCTTACACAATGAGAAAATAAAGCTAAATTTAGGTAATTTGTTGAGAAACAGAGATAAAAGAACTTGTGAGGCAGGCAAAGCTGCCCAGTGCAGCTGGGAGTAACCTAAGGTAAGTGCCTCTGAATCCTGTGCTATCTCCAGTATATGTGGTATCCTGCTTCGGAAAGCTCTAGATCTTTTTTCATATCCTCATTCATATTTTCCAGTAAGTACTGAGGTGGGAGGGAGAATTTATGTTCTACAAAAAGCAGGGCAGGGAAGGAAGTAAATTGTGCCGTGCCAGGTTGCAGGATCAAGGAGCAGGGTTATAAAAGGAAGATGACTCAGTTTTAATGATTATTCTGATCATTTTTCTCCAGCGTGGTGAGTCAGATGTAATTTTATTTTATGATGAGTTCTATTAACTAGAATAATAAAATATTGATGAGCATATACAGTTCCACTGAATAAGATCACCATGCAGATATAAGAAATAAAAGAAGAGATAGTTATGGTATAATATATGCATATATAGTGATATTTTAGAGACACATACCAAATCTTAGGGTATTTCTTTGTAGCAGTTTGTAATTGCTTCTGTGTACAAATATCTACGGTTGGCACTTCCCTCGGTGCATAATATGAAAGACAGTATTATCCAATGTTGTTTAGTGAAATATTATATAATGCATAGAAAAGCCTTTGCTTACATTGTGTCTTTGGGAGGAAAATGAGGCTACTGAAGTGCAACAAGGCATTTCTTATAAGTGACTCAATTCCTCCATTACAGACTCCAAGCTCAGTATGTCCTGAAAGATGACTAGTCTTAGGAAGAAGCAGGAAGCTGTAAAATTCCTTAAAAACGTGAAACCAGAAACTCACATAGACTCCTAATCATACAGCTCCTTAAACAGCGCTACTGGTTTCTGTGAAATGGGCCCAAATCCCCATAAACGATGTAGTTGTATTCTAGGAAACACTAAGGGTGGTTCTTAGAGGCTTTGCCAGAAAGGCTGGGAAAAATCAATCACCCATTATCTGGGGACCAGGATGCTTGGACACTTTAGATACATGGGGTTAAGAAGTCAGCATGTCTTGAACTAATATCCTTGCTCTTCCAATTAACAATTTTCAAGTTTACTAGATTTTATTTGCTTCAGTTTACTAGATTTACTAGATTTTTTTTTTGTAAAAAATCTAAATAGTTCTGGAATCTATCACATGGAGTTACAGTAAAGTTTAAACAAGTTAATATATGTTAACTTAGAATATTATCTGGAAAATGACAACTGCACCATTAATTATTAAATGTTAATACTGTATCATCATCACCATCATTCTCATCATCATTTTAACGTTATTGTTGCTATATCATTATGACTAATATTTCTCTTTTCTACAACTTCCCCTTTGGGATTTCCATTTTGCTCAGACTACTTAACTACTTTGCTCAGACTGTTTTATTTAAAAGTCATTTTTCCTCTTTATTTGCCCATATTTTTCTTCCTTCTTTTCTTTCTTTTTCTCTCTATTATTAATTATTTTAAATGTTACCTTTAAGGCATGCAGAATAATATTTACAACAGGATGCAACATGTAGCAAATAATCATCAATGAAATACTGCTATACCCACCACCCAAGTTAGGAAATAGAGCATTACCAATATACCTTGGGAACCCTGCTTACCCTACTCCAATCCCATCACTCTCTCCTCTCATTCACCATAAATTCATTATTATCTTGAACATTCTGCTTATCATTATTGTAATCCATAAATATTTTATCTCCTATGTCCATGCTTGTGATCAATGCATAATTGAATGTTGCATGTCTTAAAACTTTAAGTAAAGTTTTACCATTTATAGGCTTCCATGTTTCATTTTTCCCCTCAAATGTGTAACTACAAGGTAGATTCATGCTGATCTTAGCTATAGAGCATTTTTTTTTGTAGGGGGAGAGGGGAGGCTCTTGCTATGTTTCCTAGGCTACAGTATAGTAGCCTCATCAAAGCTTACTGCAACCTCAAACTTCTGGGCTAAAGTGATCCTCCTGCCTCAGCCTCCCCAGTAGCTGGGATTGCAGCATACATCACCAGATCTGGCGGATTTCTCTATTTTTGGTATAAATTAGGTCTCATTCTTGCTCAAGCTAGTCTTGGACTCCTGGGCTCAAGCAATCCTTCCCATTTCAGCCTCCCACAGTTTCTAGGATTACAAATGTGAGCCCAGCCATGGAGAGCATTCATTTCTATTGATGTCTAGCATTCCAATATATAAATTAACCAATTAATCAATCTTTTTATTGATTTTATTGTTGACTCAATAAAGCCAATTGCATAATTGATCAATAAAACCAATTGTATAATTGACTTTATTGTTGACTCAATAAAACCAATTGTATAATCGCTAATTCTTCGCTCTAACCAACTGTGTTTCTGTGAACATTCTTAAACTTATTTCTTGGTTAACATGTTTGAGAATTTCCTTGGGATATAATCCGAAGAATGAATTGTTGGATAGTTGCATATGTGCAGTTTTACTAAGTAATGCTAAATTACTTTTCACAGTAGCTACCATGTTTTACCTCCTAAGTAGCAACATCCATGCCTAAGAATTTGGTTACTCCAGAGCCTGACTTGCTATAGGTAGTATCTATACTACCCCTCCCTTTTTTTTCCTGCTCCAACATAAGCTTAAAATGAAATTTGCTTGGAATTCAGGACATCAAGATCTAATTCTAAAGCATTTTGCTGAGTCTGAAGACGGTTAACAGTTTCATCTTTGAAATTTCCATTTCTTTTACAATTTTGGTAGATGAGAATATTGGAAGTTTAATAGTTAGCAAAAAGTTTCAGTAATATAATTGGCTCTCCCGTGGTCAAGCACATAAAAAACACAAAGGATGTCACACAGTGAGCTATTGTGGCTAAATAGTTGAAAACATGTCATCTCTGCTAAACAAATTAAACTGTGAAGATGTTGATAAGCTGAAGGACATTCTCTGCAGAAAGGTTAGGTGTCAAGGATACAGAGGTTAAATTTCTCCACTTTGATTTCTTGGAAAGGGTACTGAGTCATGCTGGCAAAAACCATTGTGTGGAAGCTTGACTTTTCTTAGGTAGTTTGTGTTCCATGGCTATGTGAGTCTCATGACAATGGCTTCAGAAATCAGATAAAAAAATTGGTACTTTTTTTCTCTTCAGCATATGCTTACAATATGTGCTTCTAATAAGTAAATGCATAATGAAGAACAAATATATTTCACTATATTTAAGATACTTTTTGACAGAAATTCCTATGATTCTATGTTAGAAGTGTAAAATTTTGTCCCATGAGAAAAATTTTGAGAGGGATTCTTAGTCTTTGATAATTTCAATATGCCAGATTTCCAATGGAGAAAGTTAAACATACACACACACTCTCTCCTTCTCTACACACACACACACACACACACACACACAATGTATATACATGGGGGGGTAGATGATGATTGCCTGGGAAGCAAGAAGTCTTACAAAAATTGTCAGGCCCACAGAAATTCCATTTGGGCTGCCAAATTTGCATTAGTCCCACCCACAGTTTGAAATGTCACCCCACCCTCTCTTTGCCATCTGCATCACCACCTACTGATTCCTCTGTCTCTAGTCTTAGAGAACAGAAGCATCTGCCTATGACAGGCACAGTCAGAGTTGCCCTCCAAACACATATTCCAATGGAAAATCAAAAAAGATTTATTAAAGCAGAGTCAGAATACATACATATTTTTAGAGTCAAGCCTTTACCATCATAGGGTTTTCAGTCTGGTTTCTGTTTTTCTAATTTCTCCTACTTTATAAGCACATGGAAGGAGAATATTTTTACGACAGCTCTAAAATCCCTTTGATGGATTAGTAATATGCAACCTGTGCAAAAGTTTCACCTGTTGCTAATTAAATGATGGAGTTGTTTTCTGCTGATTACTTGCCATTTGTTAATTTATTCATTCAATCTATATTTTGAGGGCAATGGATTGATACAGAACCAATTGATATAGAAGCACTACAGCATGTTCTCCCTATTCTTGAGGTCCATTATCTAGTGCAGGGCTCCCTAATAGAAAAATAATATATGCCACATATGAAGTGTTTAATTTTCTAGTGCCAGGGTAAAGAGAGTAAAAAGAAAAAATGAAATTAATTTCAATAATATACAATGGTCCCTGGGTCTCTGTGGGGAATTTGTTCCAGGACCTATTGCATACACCAATATCCAAATCTATCCACCTATAGAATGGAGTGTAACTGCACATAACCCATGCACAAACTCCTGTATACTCCAGGTCAACTCTAGATTATTTATAATACCTAATACAATGTAAATTCTATGTGAATAGTTGATATACTATATTGCTTAGAGAATAAAAACATGAAAAATGTCTGCAGTCTGCACATGGTTGTTACAGATGTGATTTTTTTTTTTCCGCAAAGATTCTTGATCCATTGATGGTTGAATCCCTGGATATGGAACCCACAGAGGTGGAAGACCAGCTATGATTATCTCACTGTATCTCAGATGTAACCAATATAAAAACTATTATGGTGATACTTTATATTCTTTCTTTCTGGTACTGGTATTTTTTTAAAATCCTATATACATTTATGTTTTACATTTAGCAGCTCAGCACATCTCAATTTGGATGAGGCACATTGCAGGCGGCCGTTAGCCACATGTGATTAGTGCCTGCTGTACTGGACAGCACACATCCAGCAGACAGATGGCATTCATTCACTGTTTCAGAGGGAGGCAAGTACCAAATAAAAAAATACACAATGGAAATGTGATGAGTGTGAGGAAGGATTTCTGGGAGACTAGCTAATCTCAAGAGATTGAAAACGTTTTCCAGAAGAATTTTAGTCCAAGGACTGATTGCTAAACAGGGGTTATACTTGCACTAAAAAAGAGAAAGGTAGTTTTTCAGACCAAGAAAATTATGGGTGCCACTTTAAATTTCTGAAATAAGTCCTATATAGGGAAGCATGGACAATAGATATGGCAATTGATTATATGTAATGGACTGAATATTCAAGATGCAATGGGAATATGGAGCAAGATTTATTTCTAGGGTTTGGAAAAAAGGTACAAATGTATCCAGGACTTGAAGAATGAATAGGAGTCTGTGAATGAGTAGGATTTGGAAGGAAAGAGAGTTTTCCAGGTAAATCTGAAAGTTGTAGAACAGCAGGGCAACGTGGAACTTTGGGAAAGCTCCCTGAGGCTGAAGATGAAGATGTTTTGGTAGTGAGGAAATGAAACAAAAGAGCAACACTGGGGCCAGATGGTGAAGGGCCTTGTTTGCCAGGATCAATATGAACTTTATGTCATAAACAATGAGCTGCTGTTGAAAAGCAAGTCAGTGCCATGATCAGGTTGGGGCGTGGGAGGCTTCCCTCTGCACTGGAGCGGCGCTATCAGAGGGCAGGAAGACTGCACGCAGAGATGCCGTTCAGGAGGTATAGAATCCTCCCAACTGCCTTATTTTTGTTACCTGTGAAACTTTTATGGGAATATGTTGGAAGGACTGGTGTCTTTAGAAAAAGGGGAGGCGAGACCAGCAAGCTCATGTGGAGGAATGGCCATATGAAGACATAGTAAGAAGGAGATCCCAACCCTCACCAGAAAACAAATCAACTGGAACCTTGATGTTGGAGTTCTAATCTCTAAAACTGTGAGCAAATGAACTTCTGGTTCATTGAACTACTGGTTAAGTCTATGCTGTTTGTTATGACAGCCAGAGTCAGGCTGACATAACAAAACACTATCAACTGTGTGGCTTCAACAACAGAAATGTATTCCTCCCAGGTCCAGACGCTGGTAGTCTGGGATGGGGGTATCAGCACAGCTGGGTTCCTGTGAGGTCTCTTTCTGGCTTGCAGACCGCTGCCTTCTTGCCATGTCCTCAGTATGGTGGGGAGAGACCTGTGGTGTCTCTTCCTCTTCTTATAAGGGCCAAAGTTCTCTGGCTCCACCCTCATGACCTCGTTTAACTTAATTTCCTTTTTAAAGACTCTGTCTCCAATACCATCACATGGGGGTTAGGGCTTCAACATATGAATTTGGAATGGTGTGATTAGGTCTATAGCAAAACCATAGCAGACTAAGCCACTTAGCTTCCATATCTAAGTCCACATCACCATAGATCCTAGGCAGGAGGAAAGTTAGAAAAGTCCAAAACCTAAGCATGTCAGCCTCAGATCCACTCCTGTCTCTATATTTTCCTACATAAACCTATGAGCTGGGTTATTCCATTTTCCTTATTTAACAAGCTGTCATTCTAGAAATTAAAGTCTTACAAAACAAAGAAAAGTCTTATTTCTTGATCCTGGTATTCTCACATCACTTTACTTTTCCTCATATTTCAATTTCAATGACCACCCGCCTTTTGAGAATAGAATCAAGTATCCTGGAAACTGGACATGTGTGACACCTGTGAACTAAAAATCTTCAGGCTCCCCTACAGCTGCTTGATTGGATGCTCTCTTGGCCAAGAGGATCTCTAAAACTGAGTTGCTAGCCAAGAGAAAGGAGAGCAGACTTTCCTCCTCTGCCCTCCCCTACCTAGAGAGGCCCTCTGTGACGCACTAACAGGCCTAAGGCTGTGCAAAACCTACCTGCAGGGCCTCGACATGCATAACAAAGCACGTGAGTTTGTTCAGTGCTTTGTCTCTAATTAACAGACCCTTTACCTTAAGCATTTCTTTTCACTGACTCTTGGTCTTTTAGACCTAATTCTTTCAGCCAATTGCCAGCTAAAGAATATTTAAACCTACCTACCACCTACAAAACCCCTCCCTTCCAGATGTCCCACCTTAGTGGGCCAAGCCAGTGTATGCTTTCTTATATTGCCTTATGACTAAGAAGGAACACTAAGAAAAGGGTTGGGGATTGGGGAGGAAAACCTGGCCTGTGGAATCAGGAACTCTGGGGGGTCCGTAAGAATGAGGATATGAAGTCACCGAGGTAACCAATGACCAGTAGAAAAGGGCAATACTGCCTGGAGGCACAGAGAAGGCAAAAAAAAATGTGCAGCCAATTTCAAATGGAGGGGGTATTTACACCCCTTTTGGCCTTTGCATATCTCTCATCTTTTTCTCCTTCATGAGAGGGACCCACTTCCAACTGCCTTTGGAAGTGTTCTAAATGTTCTCTTTGTTCTTCCTAAATAAAACCTCTCTTTATTACCCTGAAACTTGGAAAAGTTACTTTTGCTTTTCTATGCACACTACCTGTGAGGGCTCCAGTTTTACATTCAGTACCCCCTTTTGCTGAATTACCACCATGCCTCAGTTGAACTTCCTAGTTCAGTTGGGGAATCAAACCAGGTCAACTGGGTGCAAACCCCCGATCCCCAAGAATGACCCCACCTGTAATCCCTGTCTTCCTAAAATATATAAAACCAAACTGTAACCCCACCACTGTAAGTCTACTTGCTCAAGGCTGCTAGGGTATGGCTCTACATCATGGTCCTCAAATTTGGCTCAGAGTTAACTTCCTTAAGTTATTTTACTGAGTATGACTTCTTTTCTATCGACATATCTTCTTATTAGGTTTGTAACTCATCTCTTGGGTATGATTTTCAAAGTTCTGACTGGGTCCTATTAAACCATATGTATTTTTCAAGTACTATATTACATACCAACTTCTTTTTTTCATTTACTCCATGGGAAGTAATCCCTCTTCTAAAATTCCATTATGATCTATTGTGTTTGAAAATAATGCTCTTTCACTATCCAAATTTTGTCTAGTGTTTTCCGTAACAAGATTTGCAACTTGCATTTGACACACTACATCATGTTGGGGGCAGTGCTACAAACAGACATGATTGTATAGAAAAAAATTTTAGCATTAGGAGAGTAAAAGTACACATTGGTCCTCCTTTGATAATTGCCATAAAAGAGCTTGCTAATATAGAGACATTTTATTAAAGGCCTGAATGAACTGAAGCATCAAGCCATCGGACTATTGAGAGAAAAAAAGTTTCCACGGGCAGGGTTCTTAGGCTTCGATGATCTTGGCAGAGGAATATCAGGAGGTCGACATGGTTGTAGAACAGTGAGCAAAACAGAGAAAATTTGGTGAGTGCATCAGAGAGGACTGATGAATCAGATGAAGTGGGGCTTCCTAGGCCATAATGAAATGTTTGGATATTATCACTAATGCACTGTGAAACCATTGCAGTATTGTTAAAACCACTCAGGGGATTTCAGCCTAGGTCTACCTGCTCATTGCACAAAGATCCAACTATTAGAAATAAGGATGATTGGCAGGGAAGAAAGAAATTTTTAATAGGACAGATGTCTTGTCCAGAGAATAGGTGAAGCTGCCTCAAATCTGTCTCTACAAATGGACAGAGATCATGACTTTTAAGGAGAGCCATTTGCCTTGGGGCGGCTCATGGTGTAACTAACAAGGGGCCCTGTAGTTTGTGAATCTGGGTGTCAAGAAGTCTGCCTAGGGGACTTTAGAATCTCAGCTCCTTTGTCTTATAAAAAATCCACCACTTCTAGAAAACAACTAAAAAGATAAGGATGTGGATTATAAAAAAATATAGAGGGGTCATTGGAAACATATAGGGATCATTGAGATTTGTTTCAGGGGCCTATTATAGTAGGATTTAAGTTGCAGAAAGACATGATATGATATTTTTTATCTTTAAAAAAGTATTATACTAAAAAAAAAAAAAGCCAGATGACTCATGCAACTCATGCATGTAATCCTAGCACTCTGGGAGGCTGAGGCCAGTGGATTGCTTGAGTTTACTAATGCAAGACTTGTCCGAGCAAGAGCAAGACCCTGTTTCCAAAAAAATAGCTGGGTGTTGTGGCAAGTGCCTACTTGGGAGTCCGAGGCAACAGAATCACTTGAGGCCAAGAGTATGAGGTTGCTGTGAGTTATGACACCATAGCACTCTAGCTAGGGTGACAAAGTGAGACTCTGTTAAAAAAAAAAAGTATCATACTGAAAGGGGTACACATACACAGAATAGACTCAAAGAGGGCAAAATTAGAATTAGAAAACTAGTTAAGAGACGATTACAATTGTCCAGGAAAGAGGTGATCGTAGTTTGGATTAAAGTGGTGATGACAGGGAGGAGTGGAAAGCAACCAGAGTTTGAATGTATTTTGATTTTACAGTCTAATCTACTGAAATTGAGTATTATCCTAGGAGTGGAGTGAAGGCTGATGCCAATGAATTTGATCTGGACAATTGATGATAGTGGAAATTTATTGAGATAGACAAGACAGGAGAAGGAGCAGATTTGGAGTAAGGCATGGAATAAGATTTCTGTTTTATATGGTCTTTGGGGAGAGTATGCTAATTTTAAGATTCCAATTTGTCATCCAAGTGGCAATGTGGAGCAGGCAGTTGAGTATGGTTTTAGAGTTCAGAAGTGAGGTTTAGACTGGAGAGACTCATTTGGGGCAGAGATTATTGTCCCCGGATCCTTGCTGACCTTCACAGTATTGTGGTTGCTCTCAGCAAATTTCTAATGAAATAGGGCATTATGCTTTCTAGCATTCTGCTAAAACCCTCTCCACTCCTCCTTTTGGGCACTTGCACTTCCATTGTGAAAGACTTCTAAGTCTCTGCCTTTCACACCCATCTTCCATGGCCCCAGGCTCCTGCCTCTAGCCATCTCCTTCCTTTGGCTCTTGGAAGACTTTTCAGTAATCTTTTAGCCAACTCCAGAATCTCTCCCTGCTCTCTACCCAAGAAATCTCTCCTCTCTTCACAAGTGAGAAGATACTTTGATGTTTTTCTACCTTGCTGTAGATCTGAACATTCCAGGAGAGAGGGCTGGAATCTTTAGGCTAATGAAAGATTAAAGAATTTAGAAAATTCTTTTCATTTTTAAAATTATAACTAGATAATTGTCTTACATTACCCTAGACTTTAAAGGAAGTTTTATTATTGTTCTTAAAAGTTGAACCAGTACTTCCTTCTCTTTTTTTTAACAGCTTTACTCCCTCAAAAGAAAAATAGTTGATTAGGGGAAACTTACGTAGCATAGAAAGATGAAAGAAAAAATACATTAACATATTTTAAAGAATTATTATTATACCTATTGCAATGTGCAAAAGTGTGCAGATCTTTTACTCCTGTTAATATACTATAGGACTTTTTGGACATTGATTTTGCCTCAGTTATTTATTCATTACGGCAAAAAAAAAATCTGCTGAATGCCTGCTAGGTCCAAGGAAGTATCCTGAGTGTTTTATATATAATGGTGAATAAAAAAGATGAGGTTCCTAGTCTTTATGAGGGACGTACCTACAGAAAAAAAAAATAGGACAATGCGACATTGAATACAGCAGTGAGGATGCTTTCTTTCTCAAGTAACAGAAAAAAAAATAACTAAAAGTTTAATCAGTAAAGGCATTTATTATCTGATATAACGTGAAGTTAGTGCTAGAAAAGTTCCAGAAGAATTAGTTCAGGAGCTTGTCTACTTTGTTATTTACATAAATTCTTTCTGTTATTTTTACCATGTTGGTCAGTCCTTCAAAGCTTCCTTTGAATTTTGTGAAAGGCTGAGGCCCTAGCCAATCAATTGTCAAGACTCTGGAGACATGCTAATTTTTTTTTTTTTTTTTTTTTGCGACTGGGAAGGGTCCAGTGTCCCATAAACATTCATTCTTCTGAGAGATGTAAATAATATTAAGATTCTATAATCAAAGATGAGTGCCTATACAAAAAGCAACTAAAAGTGATTAGTTAAAAGGAAAAGAGCAAAAATCTGAGAAATCTCTCTCAGATAAAATTGAACTAAGATCTAACTGATAAGAAAGGTGCATCCATGCAGCAATCTGGGGAAAGAGTATTCCAGGCAAAGTGAAGAGCAAATAAAGTAGGTCCAAAATGGGGAAAAGTTTGATGTGTTCAAGTAAATAAAAAAGACAATGAGATGAAATTCTGAGAATGTTTGAGAGAGTGGCATAGAAAGATGGCCCAGAAAAAGTACTAGCTAAATCTGTAGGGTATTGTAGGCCACTGGATTTTATTCTATTGTAACTTAAAAGTCACTGGAAGATACTTAAACTTAGAAAAAAATTGAAGCTATTTAAAAACGGTTGCTTTGGTTGTCATATAGGAAGGAACTGCAGTGAGGTAAAAATAGAAGCATCTAAGAAACTAATGTAGTAGAACAGGTAAAATATGATAATAGCTAGTATAAAATAGTAAATTCAAGATGGCAAAGAGAAACCAGATACATGTTCCGGCCTTGCCGGCATGACCTACTAATGGGTTATTTATCAATAATATAGAAAATAGACAAATCAAACATAACTTTTCGGTTAGAGGTCTGAACAAATGAGCTGATATTTGCACCATTAAGTGAAATGGAAAGTTCTTAAGGAGAAAGTGATCTTGTTGGGGTAGGAACATCAAGAGTCATTTTGCTTATGACTATATCATAGAAGGAATACACAAAGAGAAAATTAGATCCATGAGCCCAGTGATTGGGACAGGGTTCTCCAGATTCTTATATCTGGAAATATAATTTGGGTAATTGTAATATGGGCAAATTTTTAATTTGTTCATGTGGAAGAGAACACCCAGAAAATGTTAGATGGAGGAAGTCTTTATCTAGGAACAACTAAAATTTAGTCTTATCATCTGAGTAAAATTTGGCAAAGTAGCGTAGAAAGGAGTAAGGAATAAGGTAAGAGAAAAGACAAGACATTGCATCATCTTGGAAATCAAGAGAAGGATGTGTTACAGGATTGAGAGGTAGTCAACTGTCAGAGCTGCTGAGTGGAAGATTGAGGGAAGGACATCAGATTGACCATGGGCTGAAGACCACGGGCAAAATGGAGACTGACGATGACTTAGATAATAGACTTAAACATAGTCAGCTCGCATGTGAGAGGTTGTTGAGTTAAAAAGATATTCTGATCTTTTTTATTTTTTATCTCATTACTGTCCTAAATTTAAATAATTATAGATACCTAAAATGTAAATGATTTTAGTGTATGTACTACATATTTTACTATAATACGGGCTTGATGATTTGCCATTCTTCAATGACTTGATTTAACACATCAGTGGAAGTAATTCTCCAAAGGTCTATTGGATTTATATACATCTTGCTAGCAGAGGAACATCTTGCTAGGCTTTGTTCTGGACTCTTTTCCCAAGGATGTTCATACATGGGAAAACCTTGGAAGATGAAGATATTATCTCCCTCTAGAGCAAAGAGAAGGTGTGTTTATTGTTCTATATAATAATATATAGTTTTTATATGGAGCAACGGTTGTCCAGGCTTATTGTTCATTAGGATCTGTTTACTAAGCTCAGAATTTCTCTTCAATAATGCATCTCATTGTATGTGCGGGTAACTTCTGTCCCTCTTCAAATCTGCCTGTGGGAATTGAGGCTCAGGCCTAAGTGCTGGTCCTCTGGTGTAAGTGCATGTAATCAGAAATAAAGCTTTTTGTCATTGACCCAGGAGTCTCATGTCTCATGTCAGTATCTATAAAACTATGGCAGGCCAACCTGCTAGTTTGCAAGTACCATAAAATTTCTCATCCTCAGTAGTACTTGACACATAAACGTACCTTGGTGACCTAAGGTACCAGGTGAAGATAATGAAAACAGTAATTTATTTTCAGTTCTCAATATTTAGACACCATCATTCTTCCACTACGTAGTTTTCTCCTCTATGATAATTTATAAGCACTGTGCACTTTCCAGCCTTAACTACATGATTTTGAATGCTATTTCCACCCAGAAAAGAACTGTCACTTGTAAACATTTGGTAAAATGAGGTGTCTTGAACATAGACTGCGTGTTATAAGATTTCTAAAGATTTCCACAGATTCTACCAAACTTTGAAGTTTACATTCTATTTTTTCTCCTTAAACTAGAAATAGAAATGGAATTATGTTTTGAAATTGACACAGCTTTTTCTGTGAAGAATAATAAATATTCATTCAATAATATATGATGCTTTATTTTATCCTTTCTCACACACTCAGAATAAATTATAATGCTAGAAGAACCTGAGAAAGCAAAATTCTTAACCCCTACTTTTGCATATGAAGGAATTAAAACATTAATTGCTTAGTTAGCTATATTACTACTTTTGTTTGTTGTATCACCAGGATTGAGTTTAGATTTGGGTTTGTCAGCTAATGTTTCCTTCCGTGGTGTTTTACTTACTTATTCCCTCTGTCCTCTGTTCTCTGGTAATACCCTAGTGCCAAGGAGAAGGAATGTTCTGACACCAGTGTATGGTGGAAGTGGAGTGTGCCAGGCAAGTGAGAGAAAAAGCTCACATTTCTAGCTGAGGGTCCCAGGTTGCCTATGTCCTGCTTTTGCCAGCATATTTTATGAAAAACGAATAGTGTAACCAAGAGTGGAATGAATTGATTCTACTCACTTAAAAAAATCCCATTGACTAGGAAATCATAGAAATTGTTATGAGCAAACTATCAACACATTGAGGATGTTGGGAATTGTTACCACCACTGCAATATCCATTTATTCCTTTAATTAGTTCCCTGGACTGGTCAATTGAGAGAATAAACCAAAGGATTCATTTGTCCTTATGTAGTATAAAACCTCTAAGGCTTAATTTTAACACTTACATATGTATATATAGCATAATTTTTTACTTTGTAACATGTTTTGGGTATTTTACAGATATAGAATAAAAATACATCTGCAACTAGAGATACAACACTACTTTTAAATATATTATGAATCGACTTAGATTGGGTCTAGTTTGCCTATGTTTAATCATTTCTGAAGAGAAGGTACAAATTTAAATTTTTTGAGCACAACAATAATCTTTTATGTACTTAGTGGTTTAAGTCAACCACATTTCTTTTTTTGAATCTTTTAAAACGTGTACAATGAAATTTCTGTATCATTTTTATCTGTAATCGCATTTATCATTTATTGAGCCAGCTTATCTTTAGATATGATTGACTCCTATTTCCAAATGACTTTAAGAATTTTGTTTTAAATCAACTCATGAGCTTCTGATATTAGCCTTACATCAGGGCTGTAAAGCTGCACTGTCTAATCAGCCACAGAATAAAAACACCTAGCAAGTTCTAGATATTTGGCTGGAAACTGGAAAGTTTATTCACTGCCATCTAAAGAGTGAGAACTATTTTTACTGATGTCAGTCATTTCTGTGTTTAAATGAGAAGCAACAGCATGAAGACTGTGAGCACAGCAGTCAATGGCTGTTAAGACAGAGTCTTTTTTTCTTTAAATTAGCATCACCCTTATTTTCTATTGCTGCTTATAACTACTTCTGGTGTGTCCTAGGTTCATGAGACTTACATATACTTGAACTTCTACGGGTAAGAAATCATTGGCAAACAGAAAAACTTTTTGACTGAAACCAACATACATTTAAACTCATTCTAATTTGTATAAACAGCTGATATTTTAAAAACACTGAATAAATTGCCATGTTGGATCTAACAGAAACTATGTTAACGTGTTTCTTTCCATTAATAGACACGCCAATAGATGCCAGTTATTATTTAATACGTGAGATTCAATTTCATGGCACAGCTAAATTTAGATGCAGTTTCATAACTCATGAAGAGACAAATAAGCAAAAACGGGTTTCTCATGAAGAGGTAGCCAGTGACAGTAAAATTCTGGAAGGTCGCTGTGTATTACCTTTGTATCTTAAATGCTGCGATGAGAAACACGGGATCGTGCCCTGTGGTGTCTGTGAGCTCAGCTCACAGCCTGGCTCATTCTGCCTTTTTGCTCATGTAATATCTAGTGCCTTTTTGACTGTATTTTGGTGCCTCTCTCCAAGATAGTGGTGTCTGTATGTCCTTTCTCTGTTACTGAATATAAGTGAAAATACATTACTGTTGTTCTTCTGTTTCTTTAGGGACATGTTGGTTTATGCTTCAGTTTTTATACTATTACTCCCTTTTTAGTTGCCGTGATTCACTCATGTTGGTTTTGTGCCTTTATAGGGACAATAAAAAAGAAATTGTCTCTAGTCTGACCACGAAGTGATTATGTGTGATTTGTATTTTAGTATTTATTAATATTCCTGGCCATTGTTAAAGTCATATCCAGAAGTACTAGTCTGTATTGGTTTAACTGCTAAATTACAGTTAATCCTATTTCTAAAATGTTGATAAGTGAATAACTATCTGGCACTGAATCCAAATGTTATTTCACATGTGGAAATGTATATGTTTTCTCAAAATTAAATGGTCAAAAGAATTCACTAAATTTGAAGTTATCTTAGGAAACCTGTTTACAATTTAGCAAGACCTTTCAACAGATTAGAGCTCTAGAGAACGTGGTTTATGAACACAGATTAAATAATTTGCAATAAACTAAAACATAGATAAAAAGTCACCTCTACCTATTTTATTTAAATTTAGCCACCAGCACTAATTCCTTCTCACCTTTGAAGTGGATCATTGTTACGACCGACCCGTAGTCCCAGAAGGCCCTCTGCCTCTGCCACATTTCCTTTCATTTATTTATTTTTTTGTAGTGACAGAGTTTCACTTTATCACCCTCGGTAGAGTGCCATAGCGTCACAGCTCACAGCAACCTCCAACTCCTGGACTTAGGCGATTCTCTTGCCTCAGCCTCCCAAGTAGCTGGGACTACAGGCGCCCGCCACAACATCCAGCTATTTTTTTGTTTTGCGGTTCAGCCGAGGCCGAGTTTGAACCCTCCACCTTCGGCATGTGGGGCTGACGCCCTACCTGCTGAGCCACAGGCGCTGCCCATACCTATCCTTTTATAATTGTCCATCATCTCTCCAGTTCTCACTTAGTAACCTTTCCTAAACTCAGCAATAAATTTAATCTTCCTAAACTATACTTTATGTTACACACTTCTTGGCACAAAGTACTTCTTGGCACATTTTATGAGTTCATTGATCTTATGTGCTCTGAACAGTGCCTGGGTCAGTGATGCTAGCTGTCATCGTCATCATCATGTTCATCGTCAACAACAAGAATAAAGAGCGTGGAAGGAAATACTTGTGCAATTTTAAAAGTGAGCTTATACACAGAAGCCTGTACATTCTCCAACAGCAGCTTCAGGTTAAACAAAAGGATGCTATCTAGAGCATTGGTTTAGTTAAATTCATAGAATCCAAGGAGGCTTTGTGACACTTAAAAATATGAACTTGGGTTAGATGTAAGCATTCCAAACTGTATACAAAATTAGCATATTGTACCTAATAAATGCATTAATATACACAATTATGATTTCATAAACAATTAAGAGAAAAAAATAAATTAAAAAATATGAACTTGGGATTTACCATGAACTATAATCAATCCAGTTTTCATAAGTAAATTGCTAGAAGATTTCTATTCCATTACAGAGAATGCTTGAATTAAAGATATTATATATTTTAAAATAAGTATTGGTTTGTTTTGTGAAATTAAATCTATTCGATTTATCTAAGTAATAAATAATAATAACTGAACCATAATGTAGTCTTAGCTTTGGTTTGCTTTCACATAAGTCCCTTTAAAATATGTGGGGCATGGTGGCTCACACCTGTAATCCCAGCACTCTGGGAGGACAAGGTGGGTGGATCACTTGAGGCAAAGAGTTTGAGAACAGCCTGGGCAACAGTTTCAGATCTCATCGCTACAAAAAATAAAAGATAAAGCATGCTGGCTACAGTAAAGAGGAAGATATGATTTCTGTTTAGTTGGCTCAAATCCAATTATCAACTCATTGCTGCTTTTAAATTATCTCAGAGTATGAGTTTTTCTTTTTCTTTTTTTTTTTTTTTGAGACAGAGCCTCAAGTTGTCACCCTGGATAGAGTGCCATGGCATCACCGCTCACAGCAACCTCCAATTCCTGGGCTCAAGCGAGTCTCTTGCCTCTGCCTCCCAAGTAGCTGGGACCACAGGCGCCCGCCACAAGGCCCGGCCA
Source organism: Arctocebus calabarensis (assembly GCA_963573935.1). Classification (NCBI taxonomy): domain Eukaryota; kingdom Metazoa; phylum Chordata; class Mammalia; order Primates; family Lorisidae; genus Arctocebus; species Arctocebus calabarensis. Next base: position 2,649 of record CAUYON010024410.1, on the reverse strand, counting down.
TTTTTTGGTTGCAGCTGTCATTGTTGTTTTGGCGGGCTTCGGCTGGATTTGAACCCGCCAGCTCAGGTGTACGTGGCTGGCGCCTTAGCCCGCTGAGCCACAGGCGCTGAGCCAGAGTATGAGTTTTTCTTATCGTGAAATTCTGTGAAGATAAATGTTTTTAAATGTAATAAATTGTCAGATGTTGATTAAATGAAGTGCTGTTTTCAGAAATACTTTCATGTGAAACTGGGGCTGTGTTTTTCATTTCACCCTCTAGTGGTCATATGCCACTACTGCATCTTCCGGTTTTAGTCATTTTACTCAAGTTTCGAATTTCATTGGTTAACACTTGTTTTTATAGCTCAACGCTCTTTTACAGATTAATCACATTTACTAATCACATCTCTAAATTCATGCCTTGCAGTTTTGCGGGTGGGTATGTGCTAAAATAATACTTGTAAAGTGATAGAAAAATAGGTTTTTCTTATTGTCACAATGTTAATAGACTCAAGTCACACGTTCTGTCACCTACTTACTCTTTTCTATATACTTTTGCTGAATGCTTCATTTCTCCAAGATGTGCTCTAAGGATCCTCATGGAAGGAAAAGTAATTTACATTCTTCTGATGGTTTCTAATCTCTAGATCAATTTAAAAATCATTATAAAGTGGTCAAAGATTACAGACCTGACAAGAGAAGGATAAAGTTACTCATTTTACTAATCTTATCTGAGCTCAAAATGTATTTCAGTTTTCTACAAAGTGGTAAAAGAAAACAGCGTGCAGTTTTTGTTTTTTAAGAATTTTGTTCTAAATCACTTATGTTACTATGACACTGCTTATTTTTTTTGCAAAAATGTGAAGTAAGCAAACAACAAATAGCCTTAACAGAATAACATGGATTCCTCACAGTAGTATCAAATACTTGTAATGTATAATTGTTGGCAAATAATTATCCAAGTAACTTTTAACAACTAAGACCCATTAAGGAGACTTTCCAAGTTCGTGGGAAACTTTCTTATTTGCAAACATAAGAAAACATTACATATTTTCCCCAATAATTATCTTGGAGAATCAGAATTTAAGCATTTAGTACGTGACAGCATTATCAGCAATTATATTTTCAAGTCACATCATATTCTATCATGCATATGCTTTTAATTGTCACCATAACATTAAAGTTGCCCTGTATTTAATTATCAGCTGTCAAGAAATGGATATGAATTTGTTTGATTTTCTCACATGATATGTTTGCTATTCTGGGTGTAGGGAAATGAAATAAGTTGTATAAATACTGTATGATGATAATATTTTGGAACTGCATATATTTTTCAAGCAAAATTAACCACATAGAAGACTGTGTGCATTATGCCATCCTTGCTTATGTGTTCATGGTACAGAACTAACATATGACCAAGAGAAAAGTATTCAGTCTTGGAAAATTAGCCTGATCTTTCATTAATATAGAGGAATATCTACGAAGAATCAAAACAGATAAGACCTTTGACTCCAGAAATCTTTTAAGCATACTAAGAAGATAGAAAAGAATGCAAATAAATATATGATCATGGATATCTGCAGTGATTTAGATTTGAGTTGGGCAGGTAAGAAAAAATTTCCTGAGGAAATATGTAATCTGTAACCTGAAAGATAAATTAGAGTTAGCCAGATGGAGAGTGGGAACAAGCTTTCCAGGCAACACCTGTATGCCAAAAAATATTAAGGTATAAAGCTAAAAAGTAAATTACCAAGTAGAATTTACAATTATTTTTTATATTCTAAAAGTGTACTTAGATTCTTTTCATTTTTTGATATTTGGAAAACCCTGTATTCTCAAATGATTTGTTCCCAATAATATTTGTGTTCAATGGGTATCTCGCCAGATGAACATTATTATGATCAGTACACATCTTTGAGAAATGAATGTTTACCTATACATTTAGTAGGCAAGGCTAACTTTACTCTTGGAAGGAGTTTATAAAATTTTTCATTTAAGAAAAAAACAAGTATTATTTTGCATGTAATAGTTTTCAAAAGGCACTCAGAAGCAATCTATATGGATCTACTACTTCTGGGTTGTACCTTTTAGAGAACATTAACCAAGACTTTTGCTTTTTGTTGGATGTTTACTTTTCCCCCTTTGTTCACTATTAAAGTATAGAACATTAATGATTAAATAAAATGTAAAGAAATGCCTGCATCTCCATTGCCTGGCTACAGTAACAACCTTAGCAAAAAATTTTTATAATCTCTTCAGAGGACTTGAACTAGATAAATTTCTAAGACGGTAACTCATCATCTGAAATGTTAGAGGTGGCATCCTCAAAATTTCAAAGACATAGCCGGCACCTGTGGCTTAGTGGGTAGGGTGCTGGCCCCAAATACAAAGGGTAGTGGGTTCAAACCTGGCCCTGGGCAAATTGCAACAAAAAATACCCGGAGGTTGTGTTGGGCACCTGTAGTCCCAGCTACTTGGGAGGCTGAGGCAAGGGAATCACCTGAGCCCAGGAGCTGGAGGTTGCTGTGAGCTGTGTGATGCCATGGCACTCTACTGAGGGCGATAAAGTGAGACTCTATCTCTACGGGGGCGGGGGGGGGGAAGAAAAAGAAACAAGCCAGCATGGAAACTAGCACTTGCTCTCAAGTTTTCACACAAGATATACTGTAA
>CAUYON010024406.1:0-56864 GCA_963573935.1 Arctocebus calabarensis | reverse complement strand
GCCCGGCTATTACTTTTCTATTTTTTTTTAGAGGTCATGTTTCACTATGTTGTCCAGACTGGTCTCCAACTCCGGGCCTCAAGGAATCGCCTTGGTTCCGCCTTTCTAAGTGCTAGGTGTGAATCACTGTGCTCAGCCCTGAAAATTGCTCTCAGTTTTTACAGCAGTTGAGTCAAGGTGGGTGGGTGCTTTAACAAGCAGTGCATAACTAATCCTGCCCTGCTTCTCTCTAATTGGCACCAAGCTAGTTACTTTCAGGTCTATTTCTGGAACACAAAGAGCAACTTCTTTTGTTGACACCTCAGATCTGGCTTTTGTTGATGCGGTACTTGTTTAAATCTAAGCTGACTGCCTTCTGAGACTTCCTCTTGCTAAATAGGCTTTTAAAAAGTCCTTATATATTTTTTCTCTTTGTGCTAGTTGGAATGGAACCATTATTTCACAGAGTGTGCCTGAACTTGCCGACTAAGGGAGAGTACTTGTTTGATATTTTGCTGTACTCAATACTTTTTCTGATGGGTCATTAAAATGTTGGGTGGACTTGAGGGAGCATTCCGCCACGCACAGGAGGAGTGGGGAGAGAGGCGGATGAAGGTTAATAGCCAATGACCTCTGGGCCATACTGTGCCCCATAATGGTCACTCTTTATTGGACAGTGGCCAGCCTTGAGAGTGCAAGTGAAAAGGGGCCCTTTGTTTCAGACCGGTTCAGCCTTTAGACCTATAAGAGCCTGAATGGTAACTTGGATTCTCCACCCTCTAAAAGAGGAGGGAGATGATAACATTACAGAGTTATAATCCTGAGAATTCATTCCCTCCCAAATGTATAAAATGACCTGTTGAGAAAGAGTTCAGAGAAAATGGAGTTGTTGAAACCAACTGCTACTTTTGAACACTGTCATATCCAATAGTATTTAATTTTTTTTTTTTTTGAGACGAATCTCACTATGTCACCCTCAGTAGAGTGCTGTGGCATCACAGCTCACAGCAACCTCAAACTCTTGGGCTTAAGTGATTCTCTTGCCACAGCCTCCCAAGTAGCTGGGACTACAGGCGCCCAGCACAATGCATGACTATTTTGTGGTTGCAGTTGTCGTTGTTGTTTAGCAGGCCCAGGCCAGACTTGAACCTGCCACTTATGTTGTATATGGCTGGTGCCCTCTCTGAGGTATGGGAGCTGAGCCAGTATTTAATTTTTTAAAACAAAAATACACTCTGAAGAAAAACCTCTTAAAGCAAAGCTGCTACCTACAGTTAATACTTTAAACAATGACATCCTGCCAACCGTCTTATTCAGTGATTGCCTCTGTCCCTGAAGAACTTTCATCCGGTTCTGGGGATAAAAGAAAAAACATGCCAAGGAATTTCTGCCCCAAGTGCTACCTATTTAGTGATCTTGAGGGATATGTGGAATTGACAGACAAGTCATGAAGCATAAAATAATTTTACTTCTATTTAGTTTATGAGCCACATATCATTTGTACAAAAATTTAGTAGAACAGAGATGATATAGTCAAGTGACGTTAAGTAAACCCCAACTCCAGAGAAGGGGAAGAAGATGAATTAGCAAGTTGGCCAGAAGAGGATTATTTCAAGGTCTGTGCTCCTGCTAATTCATGCCTTGATGCTGAGAGGAGACAGCTATGTGGGAGAACAAGCGTGGAAGGCTGGAGCCAGGCAGGGAGCCCTGGGGCTTTTGGGGAGGAGGGAGGCTCAGGGGACGGAAGTTCCTCTTACTTATTTCACCATTTTGGCTGGGGTCCAGCTGATCTGAAATGGAAAACTGTACTGCTAAGGGATCTAAAAATAAGTATTCTGCAAGTATATTCTGTCAAACCCACTTTGGTAAAATCTTCCTGACTGTAGGGTGTGGGGTGGGGATTTAAGGGAGTCTATATGATACCGAAAGAGTTTTCCCAGTTAGAAAACTAATCAGCAGAAGAATTTTTTTAGGGTCCACTGTGATGATAGTGATAGTGCAGTTTCATTTTTGTATCAGATCACACCCATATTCTCTTTCTGCAAAATGTTTTGTCAGGATATTGCAGAATTTTTCTTCTATGTTGAAACCTGGGGTTCTTGTCGTAAAACTGTTGAGGCTAAAATGTGAGCTTCCTCTAGGAAAGCTGGAATTTGACATAATTAGTTTCTTCTTCCCTTCTAGAGAGTTGTCTGAAGCACAGATGGGAGAAGCTCTGAGTCCTCTTGACTAGTAGATGCTGCTGCAAGGAAGTTGGAGTGTGTGTCTGTGGTATGTGTGTGGCAGGTGGGGGGACTTTTGCCTGGTGACGTGGAAATCTGATGACAGATTTTAGGTACACAGGCTGGTGTGTGTCAATGCCATTGCAGGAAATGAGATCAGGATTCATAACAACAAAGCACTTTTTTTTGTTATGGAAAGTTTGCCTGAAAATCATGGGGGCAATAATCACGTCACATGATGAAAGAGCTCTGAAGGGCTCCTTTTCTGTGGCTCTGGGTGTAAGACGTACCTGCTCTGTCTTGAATTGCTTAAGTCATCTGTCATAAGGTCATCATCACCTCCCCACTATGACGCTAGGGTTTGTTTATTTTCTCTCTGAAAGGGAAGAAGCTGGAAGGAAGCCAGTTGGGATGAGGAGCGTAAACGTAGCTCGTAGATGGCCAGGCCCAGATTCTAAGAGCAGCCTCTTCACAGCACCTGCCCGAGCGCTGAGGCTATAGGAGGCAGAGTGGTGGCCGAGTTCTCCAGCCAACGCAGCCTTTTAGAGTCACGTGGGATGTGGGCACATGTGGCATCTGGCTCTGGGTTTGGCATCAGTGCTCACAGAGAGTAAGCGGCTTCTGTCTTCAGCTGGGCATTTTGGGTTTGGAAGAGCAGAGGGTGCTTTCCTCTGTCCTTGACTGAGGAAGAAGGGAGTGTGGGAATTTTTATATCTGGAGTTAGAGGCATTCTCTCTGGAGGCTGAAACAAAGACGCATTTCTCCCGGACGCTCTGTGCCAAATGAAACTGCTTGTGGCTCTTGGCACAGCTGTAGCTCCCAAAGTCGGCTGTTGCTTATCCAAAGCTGGCACCATTGAGTAGGAGGGAGGGCTGGGTGAAGGAAGACAGGCACCGAGAACAGAGGGTGGCAGTCGTTTTCCTGGAGACCATGTGGGGGCTGACCTTTGACTGCTTTCCTGACCAGCTCGCTCTTTCCACTTTGGTCCCTCTTTCAGCCTGGTCTTGCCTTGTGGAGCTTAAAAAGTAAGAGGGCAGTTGCCGGATGAGATGAGTTCCCCCTACTGCTGCCTTTATTCCAGGGTGAGCACAGGGGAATTTGCAGAATGTCAAAGAAGGACATGGAAGAATCCTTCAAGAAGCTTGTCCTGACTGAACAGAACTCCAAATAGCATATCCTCACACGCACTTGATGTTTAGACCTCAACATCATAGCTAGTATTTAGTTTTGCAGTTTGCCAAGGACTTACCCCACACGTCTTGGGGACAGCCAGGGTTCATGCTAACCTCAGGCTCTACTGGGTGGCCCTTTCTTTGTCTTCTCCATCATCCATCTTTCCATCACAATAAGCAGCAGCCTGGGACTTGCTGGTAATTTTAGCATCTGTCTCTTTCCTGCCTCTGCTCGCTGCCTGTACAAAAAGCTAAGAGGGTTTGTGAAAGAGGCAGCTAGGAGGGGGAGAAGCTTTGGATGATTCCACCCCTCGGGAGGCTGCGCTCCGCACCACAGCAAGCCTGGGTCCCACTGTCCTCTCATCTGCTTCATTCGTTTATTCTTTTGTTTTCATTCAATCATGAAATACATATGAATACACTCTTAACTGTGAGCTAGATACTGAGCTTTCTTGCTGCATGGGATGTACATTATCTGCTCTCCTAGAACTTAAAATCATGCAGAGAAGACAAATATTAGACAAGGACGTGTTTTGTTCTAGAAAGTCTTCAAGAGACTCTCAACTCCTGAGCTACCACACAAGGGTAAAGGTGAATTGAGCTCCAGGGCAAGGTCAGAATTCCTTGTGTGTTTCCTTGTCCCCTTCCCTTATTAATAGAGGAGGTTACAGGGAGAGCCTTGGATGGGGAAGGGGCAGGTGCACAAGCCTCACTAGTTCTGTGACCCAAGCTGATCAACCTGTGTCTCAGTTTCCCCATCAACAAACAGCAATCCCGGCACCTGTGTTTGTGAGCATCGGGTGAGTACTGTGAGAGTACTTTTAAAGAAGCATGAACTCTGTGGGATGTTGAATATTTTTAATAGCATCATGTGTAGGAGTGTGGCTGGGCATTGCTTCTATAGGAGTCTGCACTATGCTTTTGAATGAAGATTGTTAACTTCTGAGCGGAAGTGCATTTTCCTTCCCCTGAGCTGCTGTAACGTGTCAGGCACTACTCATTTAGCAATAATTGTTCCAAAGTCTCTTGTTTGGTTGTCTTGAACTTTCCCCATGGTTTCTCTCTAAGACCCACACTTCTTGAGGCCAGGGACTATGTCCTGTTCCTTTTAGGCCAAGGCCCCTGCACATTCAGTGTCTGGAGAGGGCCTACTCTCTGGTTCAAAGGTGGTACCTTGCTGTGTCCTGGTGGTGGCAGGGATAAACTTTGGTCTCTTCAGCTCCTTAAAGGCCCTAATCCAATTCACGAGGGTTCCACCCTTCACAAAGGCCCCGCCTCCCAATACCATCACCTAGGACTTCAACATACAAATGTTGGGGGAAGTCAAACACTGAGACCATAGCAAAGGCTTTGGTTTTGAATGATCTGTTTATGCCCCAGATTTACGTAAGCTCCTTGAGGGTAGAGATCATGACTTGCTCTTCTTTTCTCTCCATCACATCTTCCAGCTCACATGGGCTCTCCATGAATGTTTGCTGAATATGTGAATGCCTGGCTTAGTGTTGGTTGGGGCGAGCTTGCTTAAGGGAGACTTTATTATAGGATGAAGGAGGGGCCGAGAACCTGAAGGGGGGGGGTTGGAGTCTGGGATGGGACTGAAGAAATCCTGGACCCTCTCTTATCTTTCATCTGCTGTAGGTGTGGGGTGCGTTCTTCCCTTTCTCTGGCACAGTGGTTTCTGCGGCCCTTTAATACAGTTCCTGTGGGTCACGACCCACAGGTTGAGAACTGCTGCTCTGGCAGAAGATGCCTTACCCTAAGATACTATGTTATAGGTCCAGCCTCTGAAGTCAGAGTCTCTTGTCCCCAATTCCTAGATCTGTATGCAAGAAGCTGTGGTCTAGTTGGGCCTGGTGCTGTCCAGGAACCAACCACCGAGGCCTATGTGGTGGAGTGCTCACTCAATACACCTGTGGCTGCAGGGAGCCTCTGTGTGTCTGTGGCTGGGTAGGCTGTGTCCAGCAAGGGGCATTGTGAACTGGACAGCCACTCTCAGAAGTTCTCCACTCCCCTAGATCTGTTGAGCAGGTATGTGCCCTGCAGAGGTGCTGGGGCGGGGGGTGGAGTGGGGGGGACCAACAAGTAGCCTTCTGCCTTCACTATGTCTCAGGGGCTTTTCCTGAGCCACATCTTTCTGGTTTCTGCCACTCAGTTGGTCCGGGGACAGCCAGCTCTATCAGATGGAGGTAGGCGGAGGGAATATCCCACTGACAGTGTTGGAGAACTGCCTCACATGGCCAGGTGTTTCCTTTGTGAACGTTCATACCGAGTCTAATTCATTCCAAAGATCTACGGGAAGTCAGCTTTGCCCAGCTCTTTCTCCTCCAGCTGGGCCTATGGGAGGCTTGGCCGGCAGCATCTGTGGTTATTTGCTGTTGGTTGTTCAGGAGGGTGTGTGGTTCCACCAGGGCATCCAGTATTTGGGTCTCTAGACCAGGCTGGGTGCTGGTCAGGCCAGGTGGTAGTGGTGGGAATGTGAATAAAGTCAATTAGGGAAGCAGCTGCTAGGGCTGACTGATTTCCAGATCATATGGAAGGCATGATTAGATCTGAGGAATGTCGGAGCTGGAAGGGAGCGTGCTGATCATCCAGTGCACAGATATGGGAGATTCCAGGTGGTCAGGAAGGTTAGACAAGGTCAGAGGAGCTAAGTAGACTCTGGAGTCCAGACATTCCAGCTGCCTGGCTAGAGTATATTTCACCCAGCTGGGCAGAAGATTTCAGAGAGGCACTGTCAGCATGGACTCATTGCTTTCTGGCTGGGTAACCTGTCCCAGTGTCCAAAGGGAGGGGATGAGAGTGATAGTTTCCACCTTGCAGCTGGGAGGATTGAGTATAAGCAAGTCCTTAGACCAGTGCCTGCACAGAGCAGGAGCACAGTAAAAATTAGGTATTATTATTCTTCAAGTGTTTCATGGCGCGAGTTAGGTATTATTATTCTTCAAGTGTTTCATGGTGCGTTCTCTTCAGAGAGCGGCACCGTGACAGTCTCACTAAAGAATGAAAGTCCTGGAGCGCGTTGCTTCCTGGGGAGGTTTTCAGGGAATAGGAACCCATGGCAGGGTCTTTAACGTGCTACTCAGGCACTACTCATTTAGCAATAATTGAGAAGCCGGCTTCTCAGACTTGCACGTGCTCAGGGGTCCCCTGGGGACTTTGGGAAGCTGCAGATCTGTTTGCAGGGCTGGGTGGGGCCTGGGGTTCTGCACTGCTCACAAGCTCGCTGCTGTTGCTGGTACTCAGGGACCACAGTTTGAGTAGCAAGGGCCTAAGTTACGTAGATTTCACCTCATGGGCAGTTTAACCTTGATTGCAAAAGAAATAAGCCACAGAGAATGCCACCTGCCTGTGCATTTTTTCAATTTCTAAGATACTGCTAAAAGTTCATAAAATACTTCATCAGACTTCAAATATCTTAGTACTGAGATGTAGATGTTCTGTACAAATTGTTTTCTCCCCCTGCAAGGAAGTGATTTCGCTATAACCTTATCACAAATCAGCTCATTACCAAGGATGGCTTTGTGCAGCTCACCAACCATCTTATGGTCACCTACTCATTACCCCTCCTCTCCTTCTTCCTTACTAACCATACCTCAATTTTATTTAAGGTAGGTTTGTGTTAGCATAACTTTATTCCCCAGGGTCTTGTGCTGAAAAGGATAGCTAATATGATAGAAATCAAAGTCATTAGGTGGGACTTCCAGAAAAGGCTTTTTTAAAGAGAATTTACTTGGTATGTAATCTTTCTTCTTCTTGCCTGGGATACAAACATAATGGCTGGAACTTTAGCAGCAATCTTGGAACATGAGGCAATGTCAAGGATGGAAGCCGCGTGATAAGGATTGTGGGGCAGAAAAACAGAGCTGTGACAGATGGATGGTGTCACAGATCCACTACATAAGCTCTTTCCTACTTAATTCCAGACTTCCTTTACATAAAAAAAGCCCAATTTGTTTTAGCCACTGTTAACTTGAATTTCTGATTATGTGAAAGCTGCTGAACCTAACCCTGATAGCACCAGCACTGATGCAGTTTAGTAGGGCAGCCACAGGTTCAAATCTGTATCTAAAACTTCATCCTTCCAACCACTCTTTGTGGGACTGACTAGCATCGTAGGGTTGAGGGAATTGGATGGGGAGTCAAAAGCCCAGCGTTCTTGCACCAGCTCTGCTAGCTATCTCCTAGTTGTGTGACTGTGTTCTTTTCAGGCCTCAGGAATGAGGGGTGAAAGTGGCTAGCACAGTGCCAGAGTACAAAACGCTTTCCGCCGGTGTTGGGAGCAGTCTCAGGATAATGGCGGCCAGTGCTGATGGAGCAAGAAAAGGACATGCCCAGTGAAGCTTGGGCACTGACAGTGACACGCCTTTCAGTGCCTTCTTCAGGGGTGCCAACCTTGGGGTGCTGAGAGCAGCAGAGTACCGCCACTCCCACTTTGTCCAGGCAGGGTTGGACTTAGTGCCTCTTTTAGCATTACGATTGTGGTTTTATTTGAAGGGAAGTGGGGAGGCACAAGCTTTGAATTAGGCCTTTAGAAACCTGCCTGTGTCTCCCTCCCCGAGCTCCTGAGCTCAGTGCTGAGGCCTGGGAGCCCAGGTGACATCTCCATTCCCCCCAGGGCTTAGGTACTGAAATCCACTGTATCTATCCCTCTACTTGCCCTGAGTCAGCAGGATGTACCTAGTGATCGACAATGTTCTTTCATTGTCTGGAGCTTATAGCAAGCTGTTTGAAACCACAGCAGAATCAGCCACAACTCTCCAATACAAATCAGAAATCATTTTTTGCTTCTGATTTCTCTTAATCGCCCTACAAATCCAAAACCATCATCAGTTATGCTTGGCACCTGAACAGTCTCCACTCATGCATAGCTAGCTGGCTCCTGGAGGGCAAAAACTCTGTCTTTACAGTGAATTGAAACTATCAAGACACCTGCTTAGCTCTTGGCACAGAGACCTTCAGAACGTGAGCTCAGTAGGAGTCTCCTGGGTCTGGCCCGGTGCGTCTCCATTTTCTGCCCTGCTGCTGAATGGTCTGAGACATGCCTTCATTTCCACACTGTGGCCCGTTTTTAAATTTTCAAATTGGGTATGCTTGAAATAAGGCCTGTCTAGGTACACGGTACACAGAGGCAAATTTCGTTACTCATGTATTATCTTATAAAAGGCAACTGGCCATGTGTGTTCTTTCTGGTCTTCTTATTTTCAAAAAACAATTTTGGGGCTGGGGGTGGTGGCTCATGCCTATAATTTCAGTAATTTGGGAGGCCTAGGCAGGAGGATTGCTTCAGGTCAGGAGTTTGAGACTAGTGTGGAAAATAGCAAGACCCCCTCCCATCTCTACAAAAAACAAAAAAAATTAGCAGGACATAGTAGTACACACTTGGAGTCCCAGTTACGGGCTGAGGCAGGAGGCTAGCTTGAGCTCAGGAGTTCAAGGCTGAAGGAAACTATTAAATATTGCACCATAGCACTGTAGCCTAGGTGACAAGAGTGAGACCCTTCTCTAAAAACATTTTAAAAAGTTGCAACTCAGTTTTTAAGTGGAAAAGAAATATGTGCCTGGGGAGGGGAGGAGGCAACCAGAATAAAAAGGTCTATAAAACTGGTGACTCTTCTCCATGTCCCTGTCCCAAACTCCCTTCCTTAGCACCAAGTCATGAGCCTAAAAGTGAGTGTGTTCTTGCATGTAGTTTTCTTAGAAGAAAGAAGGGGTTTGTCCTGCCTGCTTTGGGGCTGTCATCATCAGGTCAATGAGAAAGAATTGAGGAAAACCCAGGAAAGTTCCACTGCACAAGGAGTCTCTTGTTTGAGCAATGGGCTGAGGGCATGGGCGGCCTAGCTGAGGTGACAGCTCCCATCTTAATGATGGAGAGTGTCTCCACCACCCCAACAACAAGGCAGCATACAGTCGCACAAGGCCAGCCTCTTGCTCGATGGCATTCTTGCCTCTTTAGCCCCAGGGCCTTGTAGAGCCTGCCCACTGAGGCTCTGTGAGGCATCTGAGCTGTGTTCTCACGCATGCTGCCCCAGTCAGCAGGGCTGGCAGGCCCTCCAACATGTAGGGACTGGCCGAGGGGTGGCTAAGGACACCAAAGCCTCTACCCTAATTCCATCCATGGGCGGACTTCCTGAGATAAGTTCAACTGATGGGTGAATTACTTTGACCTGTATAGCCGAGGAGACTGGTTTGCCCTCTTCCGGGTGGGGGCTCTGAAGTCACGGGCTTCATAAAGATGCAGCCCCTCCTGGGGCCCAAGGACCCCACTGTCCCAGGGGTCAGTGGCCACTCCAGGCTGCTGACTAAGGAACAGATCACACTGTCCTCCTTCCCTTCCACCAGTTCTGTGTCTTGTTATTTTACTAAAGGTACCATAGCAACGGTATTAAACGCAGGAAACGCTGTGCCTCGGAGGTCACACGAGACGCAAAGTCTCACCCATCGCGGATGGGAAAGAGAAACGGGGTCTGGAATTCCACTTCAGGGTAGATGTGTCTTTTTAGATGCATCTGGAAGAGGACTTAGGCAATTCTGCTTTTGTGGTTTACTCTTCCTGCCTCCTGTAAACGAACTGACTAGTTCATTTAACAAGGGCCCTTTGCCTTCATCTGGGGTGTTGCCCCCTGGAAACAGTAGGTGACAGGGCTTCCTGTTATGAACTTGGAGAAGATGATGAAGCCCCGCACTCCTTTTTCCCAGAAACAGCTTCTAGGAAAGGGTCTGGGCGTTCACACACAGCAAAGCGCGTGAAGTGTTCTGTGCCATCAGGCAGAGTGCTGTTCTCTTCCTGCCTTTGCAACAGCTCTGGGCAGGACCCGTGCCGCCTAGCTGCACCATTCAACATTATTTCCCTTGAAGGAAGTCATAAATACTCTCTGTCCATGGCCGTGGGAGGTCCCCACTGGTGGGAGACTCAGCTTAGATGGGTCATGCACAGGGGGGCAAGGAACAAGGAGCTGGAGGTCCCTGGGCCCTTGAGGTTGGAAAACGACATCATCACCTAAGATGGGCAACGGGGATAACTGGATGGATGCTGAGAAAGTATGAGCTCAAGAAAGTAGAGCCAAAACAGTGCGTGTATCACCTCAGCAGGGAGGGCGAGAGTGTTGCTTCACACAGGTCTGGATTTGGAAGCCCCTTCACGGCTCACCATCTGTATGTCTTTGACCAAGTTGTTGTTTGGGGGCTTAAGGTTCCTCATCAGTAACCACGGGGGTGTCAGAGTAAGTGAAACAACGTGTGAAGATGGCGCAGCACGGTGTCTGGTGTATAGGGAGTGTTAAATGCATGGGTGCTGCTGGTGGTGCTAGCCACAGGAATCAAGGGCCCAGGCGGCCTGAGTTAGAAGCAGCGAGGGCGCCACTTGTCAGGTGCCAGAGGAGACTTTGTTTTTTGGATGTGTGAGTTCTCTGGCTCATTAGAGGTCCAAGGTCACCTACGTGAGGCCTTTGTTGGACTCCTTTCAGGAAAGGGGAGGTGCTCCCTGAGGCTGTCGCCACAGTGTGGCTTCTCGTGGGGCTCCTGGACCACACCTACCAGAAGGGCCTGCTGTGGGACCCTTAAGCGGGAAGACATAGCAGGGGATGGGACGTGAGCCAGGGAAATGTCACCGTGGATGCCACGCTGCGGAGTGGGGGGAACACATCCGGGGATGACTGTGCAGCGGGGCTGGATGACTGAGGCCATGACTTTATCACCCAGGCAGGAGGTGAGGGCCTTAATTAAAGAGCAGCGACATTGCACAGGGTGGACTGGCTTCTAGAACTAACTGGCAAGTGTTCACGGTCAGCTGGAAGTGGAAAGGTGACTTCTAGGTACCAGCGGTCACTGAAAAAGGAGTAAGGGAGGAGGGGTAGGATTGGGATGCTGGGGTGGAGGCTTGAAACTACAAAACAGTCTTGGGGTGTGCTGAATTTGAGGTGTTAAGGGACTGCCATTGGTAAGGCCTAACTATACATCACACACTGTTCTAAGCACCTTACACGTATCGTTTTATTTAATCCATGTAACAGTCCTAGAAAATAGGTGCCATTATTCCCATTTTAAGATGAGAAAGATGAGTGTAGCCCAATAAGATTCAGTAACTTGCCCAACATTATACAGCGAGGAGGGGGTAGAGTCAGAAATTTGCTCTTAATGTTCAGGCTATGCTGCTGCTCTGTGACGTTAGGAAACTTAGGGCAGATCTGAGCTGTAGCCACAGACAGAGTCATCTGAAGCCACACTATGACCTGTGGAGAACGGGCAGCAGTGTTTCTGATATCGAACTTGTCCTTCGGGTTAATAATCAGGTTGTAGTAACCACAGGAGGGGAACACTCTCAAACCTGTGCCATAGGGGCAACATGCTGTGTCTTTGGAATCACTGGTCAAGGCCAAGGCCCACAAGCCCCTCCAGGGTGCTTTGCCGAGGGGCAAAGGAGGGCAGAAGGATGTCAGATAATCCAATTGATAGCAGTTTCAGGATGAGGCCCCACAAAAGCAGGTGGGAGGGTGGGTCCCAATGCCAACCAGCTCTCCGGGAGGCCACCTATGGCAGGGAGGGCTGGCAGACCAGCACCACAGACTTGCAGGTGACCTGAAGGAAAGGAAGTGAAATAAAGCACTTTCTTACTCTTTGCTAAGGACCAAGTTTAGTGCTTTAAAAATTCTGATTTCCCTAAATCATGTACAGCTGACGTTCTGATCGCAGGGATGTTAGAGAACCTCTAACTTAATGCCTCTCTTCTTACCAGATGAGAGCACCGAGAAACTAAGTGACGTGGCTCAACTTGCTCAGTTAGGTGTAGTGGCAGAGCTGCCACTTCTGTGTCACCGGACGGTGTAAACAGATGTGAGGATAGACACTCCAGACTGCTTCTTCCTACCAAGAGTGTGTGGCCAGAACCTTTGTTTCCTTGGGAAAGGGCTGCAGGAGGATGGCCAGTTTCCTCCCCTCCTGCCCGGCAGAACCTGGGGATCTCTCAAAGCTCTTTCTTATCTTTTCACTGCCCTAAAACATCGCAGTCAAAAGTCAGAGAGCTCTGGAAGGTGAGGAGAGGGAGACACACTTGGACTAGAAACTAAAACCCTTTCTGTCAACCTCTTGCCTCTGCTGTGACAGCCACTGCTGCTCTGGGGACAGACCTTCTGATGCAAGACGCTGCAGGACTCTGACGGCTGCTGCCATTCCTCGGCAAAGAAATGCGCAGAGCCAAACTCCAGGGAAGGGAAAAAGGCTCCATTTGTTTTTGCTGACCCTTCTCACGCTCAGGCCTCATCCAGACCTACTGAGTCAGCACTTTAACAAGATTCTCCAGGTGATTCCTATGCCAGGTGCAATTGGAGCAGCCCTGGGCTGGGTTCTGCTTTCCCAGAGCCTTCCTATATTGCCGGACCAAGGATATGTTACCCAGCAAACTCACCCATCTAAAATGTAGACAGCAAGCAATGAGTCCCTCTAGTTCCCCAGAACCCCAAAGAGACAAACCAGTAACCCAGAAAGGGATACAGTAAGCTCTTTGCTTTATAGGACACTCAGGCTTCTAAAGAAAGGAGATAAAGTATTTAAGAAGCAAAGTACCAGCTCGGCCCCTGTAGCTCAGCTGCTAGGGTGCTAGCCACATACACCGGAGCTACTGGGTTCAAACCGAGCCCAGGCCTGCCAAAAACAACGACAACTGCAACCAAAAGATGGCTAGGCATTGTGGTGGGCGCCTGTAGTCCCAGCTACTTCGGAGGCTGAGGCAAGAGCATCGCTTAAGCCCAAGAGTTGGAGGTTGCTGTGAGCTGTGACACCACGGTACTGTACCGAGGGTGACATAGTGAGACTGTGTCTCAAAAAAAAAAAAAAAAAAGCAAAGTACCTTTTGCTTAGTGGCAGCAACACCCCAAAGACCCCCAAGGCATTGCTGCTATAAGGCTGTCTGATATCTGATACTACTGAGATGCCCTGAGTGATTTGACAAAAGTGTGTATTCATTATTCCCAGATTCTTAAAGGGCAGGTGGGCAATATATTGTAGATACGCTAACAAAAGTATTAAGAAAAAAAGTCCTGGTATAGAAAGGTCTTCTAGAAACTTAATTTCTATGCCATGGCATGTATTTCTTTCCCCCTATGATACAAGATTCATGAGGCAGTCCTGTGTCTCCACTGACTGATACTACCCATTTGCTGATGGGCTGACCTATCCCATTTCCCCAGCCCCCCTTCTCCAGCCAAAGTATTTTCAGAGGTTCCTGCTGCTGACTGATAAAACACACAGGAGTCAAAGATTTTTTTTAGACTTTTTTTTTTTTTGGTTTGTTTTTAAAGAAACTGCATACATCATCAGAGACAAACAATAATTTAAATACCATGCAGTTTCTGTATGTACAAAACCTAGGCCACAGAGATCCAGTTTCATCTGTATTCTCTATTTACACTGTCTTCCTCATACAGCCGTCATCTGTTAAATTAGAACCTGGGAGAGCAGGGGACAGACAGTCACCACACTCACTCCTATATAGAGACAAACTATGTACAGACACCCGGGAAGCGACTGGAAAATGCAACCGGTCTGGGGATTAACAGACAAAGGGGGAGAAAAAGTCATTTAAGGTGATCTTGGCCCACTGGCTATACACAGGGAGAGCCTAAAATTCCATTCATTGAAGGAACACACCACAATTTTCATTCGGCAAATATACATACATGTTCATAAGCAGGAGAAAAATAAACTCGGAGCTTTTCATCACATTACCATCACATTGTTTGGTTTCTCTAATCCGACATACAGGCTAAAGTTTTAAAAGTTTTACAGGCCTTTGAGGGCCTTCAGAGATGAATATATCAGCATTTTGAAAAAGCAAGTAGGCCGCTGGCCATTTCTTCCATCAGTGATAAGGACAGGGTACAGGGTTGGGGAGGTGTCTAATTTTGAGAGGGAAACACTTGATTTGTGGCATTTCACATTTTTCTTCTCACTGTAATGCGAAGGACAAAATGCTCAACTGAGAATTTATACACACAAAATAAACTGACTTTAAAAACTGCAGCTTTTCCAGAAAAGGGATGCATTTTAAGCTCACTTTCTTTTCCCCCCTAATTAATGGCATATTGTCATCCTGGAAAGTATCACAAATTGCTTCGGCTATCATGATGATGTGGCAAAAAAGAAAAAATGTGGATAGATCTCTAGCAAGACCTAAAGTTTTTAAGAAAGGAGGAAGACAACAGAGGCCCCTCCAACAGGCCACTGAGGGTTGCCGAGCCTGGGTAAAGCCACTGAAAATGGGCCTGAAGTAGCCCATCCCAAAGCTGGGAGACTTTCAGTGGCATGGGCGGTGCACCTCTCCCTCTGAGCAAGTGACTTCTGGAAAATGGTGCCCTGCAGGAAGAGCAATGGACATCGTGTTCAATTTCTTCCATGCACAAGTGGATTGTGACACTGGTGCATGCTGGGCAGAAACCCTGGGCTGCTGGCTGGCTGGGGTGGGATACGATTTGTGCCTGTATTCCTAGGGAATATGAAGGGCTCAAGAACTCTTCTCAAGGCCAGCAGAGAAGCTGTGGGACTTCATGGGAGGAGTCCAGTCAACAGAATGAGTTCCCTTAGTACTCACTCCTGGCCAGGGGGATGCCAGGGCAGCAAGTGCGCCTGAAGCCCACTCAGTTGCAGTTGGAGGAAGCGCGGACTCTGAGAATGGCTGGGCGGGGACCTCTGCCGGAACCCGAGCCTGCCCGTCTGGCCGTAGAGGAATTCGACGGAAGAGCCTTCCATCTTTCGTCATAACATTTGCACATTCAAACGTCAGTAAGCCTTTTGGGAAGACTGTGTTTACAGCCACGCTAAAACCCCAACCATATTTTCCCTGAACAATTCCTCTCCCCTGGCAGCAACTATTCTGATTCCACAAAGAAAGAAAAGATCTGGGGAGGCGTCCTCCTTGGGCTGGGCGGAGGCGCGCTGGCTCCAGGTAGCGAGAGGGAGCTGCAGCTGGACGCGCTGCCCAAAGAGCTCCCCTGGGTCTCACCAGCAGCTGTCTGGCCCCTGGGTTAGTCCTGGCCATGGATGCCGTTAAGGCCTGTAAAAATCCCATGGCCTCCTGAGAGTGACTTGCTCCCGAGTGGCTCATGGTGGGGATGGGTTCACTCTTTTTGGAAAGGCCAGGATGGCATCTTTCTAAATTCTGGGTATGTGTGGTGGGGAGAGAGTCATCCCCTGTAAAGGCCGGGCTGGCTGTGGAGCCTATCGGAGGCTCAGCAGGGCTCTGTGACTTTGGGCCTGCCAGCGCTGTTGGGGGAAACAAAAGTTGCAGTGGGCCTTGTGGGGATGCTTGGTAGGGTTTCGGGTTTGCACACCCTGCCCTCGGTGTCCTTGTCGACAGGGAGTAGGACAGTTGGAGACACATCTCCAATCACCCTCACCAGCATCGTGAGAAAGAGGAAGGATTCTCTCTGGATGAACTGGAGCAGAGAGGTACACCCCGGGCAGGCACATGCTGGCCCAATTCTGGCCCTTGCTGAACTCTGGGCTCTTCCATAGAAACTCTTGGGTGCAAAGAAAAGAGAATAGAAGGCCATCGAGTGGTTCTGGAATTCTAGTCCCTCGGGGGCTGGGAAGCTAGACTTACAGGAATGGTTTCTGGCCTGCATGCATTGGTCTTATACTCAGAAGCCATCAACTCCTAAGCCATACAATCACTGGGCCTGGTGCACACAGAAAATGTGAAGAACATCAGCTACACAGTTACTGACCCCAGCCTTTATGCCCGCAACAGGGCCCTCCAGCTCAGACTTAGAAACACCATGGGAGTACCTGAGCAATGGCTGTTTGTGCTAGTCACCCGTGACATTTGGCTCTCTGAACAGAGAAGGGTCAATGAATTTGAACTTGATATGATGATCTCCTTCCCCTTCTAAACCAGAGCTTGTTTCCTGGAAAGGGGCTCAACTCAGCCTGGAAGGACAGTATGGGCACTCAGTGCCAGCCTTCCCCACCTATAGCACATGTGCTCTAAGACCAACAGGCACCCAGATCCTCCACCTGCCATTAGAAAAGGGCTCTTCCCTTTGCCCACTGAGTGGATGTTGGCAGAAGGGAGGGAGGGCCAAGAGCAGCTGAGAAAGACCTCTTCCCTCATGGTACCACCCTCTGCTGGGACCCCCAAACCAGATGCTACATCTGGAGTCAGTACATTGGGCCAAGTCTAGAAAGTCAACCAGATCGTTAGCTTTCTGTGCACAGCACCCCCTCCCCTGGGAAACCCACCCCCTCTGCTTTCTTTGGACTCAGGTGTTAGACACTTGTGAAGAAGAGGTTCTCAGTGCCTGCTGGGCTTGGCCGAAGAGGATGAGGGCCACTCCACTGGCTGGGAAGTCCTCAGTCAGGGCCCCACTGCAGGTGCCCTTGGCCCTGCCAGGGATGGGACACATTTCGGTGTCAGAAGTGGGGCCAGCATCTCTGATCGCTGAGCGGTCATCTTCGTGTTTTCACACATAGAATCTTGATTGTGTTTCCTTATATTTTTCTTCCTCTTCTTTTAAAAAAAGGCAGTTCAGAAGATTTACATCGTAATGGGGAAGTGAATAAATACCAGCACTTATGGTTCTTATAAATTTATGTTTTGAAGACAGCATAGCACTCAAGAGGAATTCAACTGTTAAGGTCGGTGAAACCTAGGGAAAGAAGTAATTAAATCAAGACTGAGGGGCTGCCAAAGGTGTGGGATCGGGCAGTCCAATCCTGTTATCTCCAGAGTCCTTGCTCCTGACCCCCCTCACCAAAGGCACATCCCCACTGTAGCTCCTCCTAATCCACCTCTGTTTTTGGCACAGTTTCATCTGGAGATCCTGGGGCTCAAACCAGCTGTCCTGGTGGTCTCCAGCATGTGCCATCTACCTGAATTCAGCAGCCAGGGGTAGAACCCAGTCTGATATCTCTGAATCCAGGCTCTGCATTCCTGGTAAGCCCTGTTTCTCTAACAGCTGAGAATTAAGTCAATTGCTCTGTCGCTAACTAGCCATGGGACCTTATACCAGTCCTTTCACCTTTCTGTGCCTCCAGTTTCCCCAAATATCATTACACAAGACCGAGCGGGAGAATGGCCCAGAATAACACAAGTGTGCCCACTTGGGAAGTTCCATGTGGATTTGCTATTTTGCCCAGGTTGGTTCTCTGCTGACTAGTTGTAACTTGGTAACAATCTTCTCTCCTTGGGTTAAGTTTTCATAAAAACCCACCGTGGGGTTGTTGGTGGTATGGCCCTTTTCAGAGCTTTCGTTTCAATGAATTAGAAGCCTACCGCTGCTCTGAGACTGGGCTTTCGTGCTCTTTGCTGTCATTTGTCACTTTAGTAACCTGAAGTGGGACGTGGTGTTGACCTGTCTTTTGTCTTTCCCCCGTGGTACCCACCAAACCACCGTGACCCACAGCACACAGAGCAGGTTTGTTTGGAGATAAATTTTGTAATTTGAGAAGAGGGAAAGGAAAAAAAAAACCTTTGATACTAACCTTGTTAAGTGTCTACTCAATTCATGAACTTCCATTTCAGTGCTTTTAAATTCATTGAGCTCTTTTCGGATGGCAGCCTGGAATACAGAGCACCCCATCAAGAAAGACAGAAAGGGGCTCCTTTTTGGTTTCATTTCTAACAGCATGTTTTTTTTTTTTTCTTCAACAAAACCAAACAAATTTAAAATGGATCCTTTCATTGGAGGAAGAAAAATATCACCATGTTGTGTGTGTGTGTGTGTGTGTGTGTGAATTAAGAGTCCCTGTTCCCCACATCTAAATTCCAAATGATGAGAGGATCTTGCCTAAAGTGTCTTTTTCTTGCTCTTTCCAGAGCTGCTCCATGGGGCATCCACAGTGGGGTGCACAGTGGGTCTACCCCCCATGCCTGGGGACTTGCCAGCACACCTTCACCCGTCAGCCTCTCCCCTTCCTCAGAGACATAGGCTAAGCTCAGCACTGGCACGGATACTTCTAGAAAGGGTGGATCAAATTCCACAAGCAAATTAAAGGGACAATAGCCAGCTCCACTGCCCTCCTCTTTGTCTTTGTTCTTTTACAACCTCACTGACTTTGTCATGGGATATTTCACCATCTAGGGTATGTTTGAATAACCTCACATGTTCTGAGATCCATCCTTACAACACAGCCTACAGATGTGTCTCTACCGGGGGGGGGGGGAAGGGTGGGTCAGGGTAACTGGACAGCGCAGGGAGGGGATGAGGACACTGGGTGGGGGGAGGAGGAGGACCCTGCAGAGAGGAAAGCCAGGGCTAGAGACAGCCTCACTCCTTCCTTCCTGGGGGCAGAAACTGCAAGGACACGCCCTTTTGCATGGCTCCATCTACAGTAGAGATTTACTTTGCTGGGAAAATAAAGACTCCAGGAGTTTAAGGATAGAAAAGCATTCAGGTAGGATCAGAGTGGCTCTCCCTAGAAAAGAAAGGCCCCCTGGAGTTTAAGTGCCTGGTTATCTGCCTTGGGGCTGCGGGGTACTACTTCCTATTCTCCTGTCCCCAACAGCTACTAAGGAGATGGATATGTTTTCCACCTAAGAGCCACACAGAACTTTAACATGCAAGCAGAGACATGTGCACCTGTTAACACCCTCATCCTTGCAAGCTCACTGCAGCGAGAGTGTGAACAAAAGAGAATGTGAGCCCAGGCCTCTTGCTCCCTTCATGTTTTGAAGACACACTTCTAGAGGGCTCGGTTTGTCCGCCTGCCTTGTGCATGGTGGTGCCAGGTCCCAGAGTTGCTCCCCATGAATTCCTATACAGGAAAGCTATGAATTCTGTGTTGACAGAGGAGGGCACAGACTTCCACGTGTCATGAGCTATGAACTGACCCATCAGAGAAGGGGGCGTTTCTGGGGGACGTCTACCTGCCTCTGCTCATGTCAGCCTACCCAAGTGCAATTCTTTGATCCAGGCTGGGTGATAATTCAGCTGGTCTGGGCTGCAGATGATTTCCTGCCACATCATATACAAGGATACCACTGGCTCCCAAAATGGACTAGGTGAAGGCAGGACCCTTTAGGAGGAGGTCCCGGTGCACCCATGGTCCTGTTGTCATGCATGGATTAGACACGATCCTTATTCTAGGCTGGACTTGCATAAAGGCCCTGAGCCCTGCAGTTTCTCATGGTGACCGGACAGAGATTCATTCTGAAAAGTGGTCTCATAGATAAGGATGACTTCTCCTTTGCATCATGGCATTTCTTAGAAAACAAACTCAATGTCAGATTATTATTATTCTGCTTTCTAAATTGATGAGGGTCTAGTGCGGCGAGATAGCTATGTGATTCTCTGTGATTTGTGCCCTTTTCTCTTATCAGGTTACGAGAAAGGCCAACACAGCTACTTTGTCTTCTTTGGATTCCATGACTCCCCTGCTGGATGCCAACGACAGGGTGCCCTACATGAAAGAATAAGTGATAAGCTTGGAGCCCTCCAACTGTGCGTGGCTATTGTGGTGCCACTCTGTTCCCTGGGCACAGCCTCCCGGGCTGCTCATCTTCCTTCCAGGACCAGGAGGAGCCGCCCTGCACCTTCTCAGGTTCAGTGGCCTCTCGGCATCCTGCTGGACTCCACCATGGGGACTGAGTTCTGACGACTTGCTGCTGGTCACCTCGCGAGCGCCCCAGTGGCAGGCCACACGAGGAACCCCAGGGGGACATGCTCCCCCCACACTTACTTTGTCAGCAGCGGTGAGGCGGGTCCAGGGCTTGTCGGCCCTGCGGTCGTAGTCCTGAGCGTCAGCCACCTCCACGTAGTCACTGAAGCGAATGAGGATCTTCCTTTCCCGAAGTTCTTCCACCGTGGGCCTCTGGCTGAGCTGCAGGGAGGGAGAGAGAGAGACCCAGTCAGCCGGAGGGGTCTCCATCACTCAATTCTGTCAGTGAGTTTGTGGGTCCAGAGAGGCGCCTGATGCATCACATAGTGTATGAGGGGCAGGGCCCGGGGTGGGGGTGGGGGACCCAGGGCTCCTGACGCCTGGAACTGGGACCTTTCCAGGACTCTGAGAGAGAGAGTGGTTACCCCTTGTGTTCCCCAGGCCTATGCAGATGGCTGGCCGGGCCCCCCTTCACAGCATCTCTGGGTCTCAGTCTTTACCAGAAGCTTCTCTTTCTTATGTGGCTGGAGGTGCCTGCTGTGGACTTTCCCATCTGTCCTGTTCCTACCAGGTGACGGGAATGTTGTAGGATGATTTTGTTGGATTCTGTTCACGTCTGTGTGTCACATTTCATGCTCTTTGCATGATGGATTTGTAACAATTTTGTGTGTGTATTTTAGATCCAAAAAAGTACATGTACAAACAGCAGGCAGAGACTAGGATGTGCAGGGATGGGACTGTATGATTTATGAGGTCAGGGCGAATGCTGCTGATGGCTTCCTTGAGAAGTTCAAGGGAAAGGTCAGCAAACACAGAGCTGAGTAAGGACAGACCAAGGCCATATGTCTGCCAAGGAAGACTCAGAATCAGCCCTTTGGACGGCTCTCTCGTCAAGGACTGCAGGAATGAGGTGCAAAATAAGCTGAAGAGGGGGGATTCGTATTAACTTTTCCATCTCCTGCTATTGCCCGGTAGCACCCTGCCTTGGTGCTTTAATAACATAAGCCTGGCATTTCTATTATTTCTCCCTGTCACCAGGTTTATTTCTCCTGGAGCAACACAGTTGCTCTCTTTAGGATGCTGTCAATTCATGTTCAACCAATGTTATTTAAAAGCAATTTTCTCTCCGAGCGCTAGACTAGGTTTAATTGTATTAACAGAAGATACAGTCAGAATCTTACCATCAGGTCTATAAAACAAACACACACAAGTGAGTCCAAACCACCCTCAGGTGGCTAGAATGTCTCACCTTGCTATCATACTGGCAGAGGACAATTAGATGACTGTTGGGTAGTATCAGAGTAGTCACGGGTACTGTTAGGTCCTGGACAGGACCAGGGCAGGCCTACAGCTCCCTCTCAGCCAAGGGTTGGGAGGATCTGGGGATCAGAAGCCTGGAGGGCTGTGGTACCTAGACCACATGTAGCTCCCCCTTGACATGGTTCCAGTCTGTCCTGAAGCAGCCTTGGTTTTCCCTGAGCAGGACACTGTGGCATTACTGCAAGCTTAGTGCGGGAAACCACAGGGTTCCAAGGCTGTGTAGCTGGGGTTGTTGCAAACAAAACAGTGGTCACCCTGACTCTAAAGCGTGTTCTCCAAAATGAGAGTGCAGGGAGATGTTGTACTACAATTAAAATACACAAAACACTTAATGTTCGCCACAGGTGTACGCCAGGGACAGATTCCCACACTCCTCTCCAGCTTGTATTCTTCAGGACTAGCAGAGTTTACCTCTCGGTACTGAACAGACAGTATTACTTGCTGAGTGAACTGTGGTGTCCAGGAAGGTTGTTATGCTCTAACTTTCAAATTTCTTTTCCTAGAAATCATTGACTGGAGTTTACTAATAGCCTGTCCATGGCAGTGTCTGGAGTGAACAGAAAACTAAGTCTAAGCTCTGCAGGTCAGGGGCTGTTTGGGCTCTCGAAATCAAGAAGGCACCACGCCTGAGTGCTCAGAGGAATGAGGAAGGACAGAACAGGCGGCTGCCTCTGCTTTCTGAGGTGGTATGTGGACCCCAACACTGACAAATAGCCCCTGGGACCCTCCTCTGTGATCCTGAGCCTGTCCCCATGACCACATGGGGCTCAGATGTCCCTTTGGCCTGGAGCCACTGTCCCAGAACCTGAGGTCCCTCTTGGATGCTACAAAACTAATCTTTGTGGCCAAAGTCCATTTCTCAAGTTGATGGGTTAGAAGATGGGGTGGCAGCATTTATATCAGTCTATGACAGCAACAGCATGTGCAAATAAACACTCAAGAGAAAGTGTAAATTCATCCAGACCCAAATTCTATTAATACAACCTGAGCCCAAGTAGATTTCTTTCCTTCTTTCCTCCTTTCTTCCCATCCATGCATCCATGCATCCATCCATCCATCCAGCCAGCCAGCCAGCCATTTAGCTTACTAGCATTTTTTTTAGAGGGGCAGGCAGACATGGTTTTCCAAGACAAAGCATGTAATTTTTAGATTAGTCTCCATTTGGCTGAAGAAAATAACTGGTATGTTGCTATCAGCCTCAGTGACTATGTTTATTTTTCATTATTCTCACTTGAGCATTAAAATTAAATAGAACTTTATTGAGGAAATCTTTGGGTTGAGGGTAAGTAACTGAACAGCAGCCACCGTCCCTGGCATCTGGTCTTGGTGTGATAAAGGCTCCAGAAGAAAAAAACTTGCTCAGGGTCAGGAAGTGATTTGGATTTCCTACCTGCTATGGGCGCAGTATTCGCCAACAAAACAGACACTTTTATTTTGTTGTCCCCTTAGATGCAGTTATCCCTTTGCTCAAGCTCCCATTTTTAATTCTCCAAGCCAATCCCAGGAGACAGTAAATGCTAAAATTCCCAGGCCATTTCCCTGGGAGAAGGAAGGAGAGGAGCCAAGGGAAAACAGGCAATTATCTTATCTTATGGACCTGCAAAAACTAGGGGTGTGGGAACAAATTATGCCAAATTATGCAATCTGCGTGAAATCATATGAACCTTTGTAAGAAATGAAAAATAAATGTCTACATATTTTTTATGACTATCTTTTAGTAAGTAATCTTAAATTAAAATTCTGGAGAATTTTGGGGTCCATGCAAACAGTTCTAAAGAACTTGATGAAAATCTGATTTAAATATTTTTCTGAATGTTTGGATCTCTCTGTATCAGAAATGAGGGGTTATTACCAGAGTCTTCTCTTTTCCTAATTAAAAAAAAAATTCTTTTGTAGACAGAGTCTTAGCTATGTTATCCAGGCTGGGCAGCGCCTTCATCACAGCTCACAGCAACCTCAAACTCCTGGGCTCAAGTGATCCTCCTGCCTTAGCCTGTTGAGTACCTGAGACTACTAGCACGCAACCCATGCCCAACACCAGTGTCTTTTTCTTTTTTTCTTTTTTTTTTTTTTTTTTGAGACAGAGCCTCAAGCTGTCACCCTGGATAGAGTGCTGTGGCATCACAGCTCACAGCAACCTCCAACTCCTGGACTCAAGCGAGTCTCTTGCCTCTGCCTCCCAAGCAGCTGAAACTACAGGCACCCGCCATAACGCCCAGCCATTTTTTGGTTGCAGCTGTCATTGTTGTTTGGTGGGCCCGGGTTGGATTCGAACTCACCAGCTCAGGTGTACGTGGCTGGCACCCTAGACCTGTCAGCCACAGGCGCCGAGCCTCCAGTGTCTTTTTCATATCCCCATCACTTCAAGGTCACAAGTAGAACAAACAAATGCATCTCCTTTGGCCCTCTCACTACTCAGTTTTGGGAAAAAAAATATACTTCGCGTACAAAAACTAAGTGGTTTTAAGGATGTCAAAGCTCAGACTCTGCCTGGATGAGGGAAACTGGCTGGTGAGGACACAATTCAATTCTGGTCCCCACCAGGGTGCAAGCCAGTCACCTGACCCATCCAGGTCCTTGTTTATCTGACTCCTTTTAATTGGGTTGGCATTTGGCTTGTCACCAGGTGTTTGGGACACTCTTAGGGAGAGAAAGTATTGAGAAATACAAATCATCACCTTAATAATTGATATGATATTTCAGAATCTCTAAATCTCTTCCTTTGTATAATATTTCTAGGGAGCTAAATCCATTAATAAACCTTTTTAAAATTAATTTTAATGGATCTCTCAATTGCCTCTAACATTTGAGTATCTTTGAAGCTGGTCACTGTAGGAGGCTGATTAAAAACACTTTGACTTAGTCAGACAGGAGATAGTATTATATCTTGTGTGTCATCAATTAATTAAACTTTTCAACATCATCCAAGAATAGCCTTAATTATGACTTTATTATTACAGAGGACACTCAAGTAGAACAAGAGGCATGTGGGTCTACGGCACATTGCTGAACCATCCATTTTGGGACTTGAAAATTATATAAAAATTCTAGTTTTATGACTTGATGCGCTTTTCAAACATTTTCATTAAATTCATCAGTACTTTGGGCTCTTAATGCAGCAATTCAAATTGGATTTAGCATAATCAAGTCAAACAGTTCTTAATAAAGAAAGAACAATATCAGGGAAGCAAGGAAAATCGACACTTGCTTAGGGGCACAGGAAAGAACTGTGTTATACTTGAACTACTGATTTTGACAATGAATTTCTGATTGCTTAACAGTAGTAGTGAAGTTTTTATTATTATTTTTTTTGAGACAGAACTCACTATGTCCCCCTGGGTAGAGTGCCGTGGTGTCACAGCTCACAGCAGCCTCAAGCTCTTGGGCTTAAGTGATTCTCTTGCCTTCGCCTCCCAAGTAGCTCAACTACAGGTGCCAGCCACAATACCTGGCTATTTTTTGGTTGGAGTTGTCATTGTTGTTTGGCAGGCCCGGGCTGGATTTGAACCTGTCAGTTCCTGTGTATGTGGCTGGCGCCCTAGCTGCTGAGCTATAGGCACTGAGTCAAGTTTTTTTTTTTTTTTAAATGTTCATTGTAGTTGAAAATATAATGCAAATGACCATGAAGTTGTTTGGGGTAGGTGAACATCATAAAGTCAAGCAACACTGAATGTCATCAACCAGACTGAGAGTCATGAAGCTGGGCTGAGCACCAGCCCTTGGAGAAGTTTTGCAGAGCAAGACATCTGTGCCCTGTGACATCTAAGATGTGGTACCCTGGGGCCAGGTACTGCGAGGCCTCTGAGGCCAGCAGAGGGCGAGGGAGTGAGTGGTGGGGAGCCCCCCCTGCTGCCCAGCCCTTGTGTGGAGAACCATCTCACCTTTCGGGTTAGCCTCCTCTTGATCTCTCTTTTCTCCTCTTGTTCTTCTTGTTCGTTCCGGGCTGAAAGACATAATTAAGATGCTTTTTTTGGTTTCAGAAAATGATTTTACACACAGGTGCATCCTCTCAACCTTGGCAAATCCAGCACCTCCGTTTGAAAAAGGGAAGACAGAATTCCTGTCCCCTTCCCCGGACACCCTTCAGCATGTGGGGATTCTTTCTAAGCTCCCTGCAGTGTTTCAAGTTGCTGGTAAACAGGCTGACCTTTTCATTTTGGTTTCTTTTCTTTTTTCTCTTAACCATTGTTTTATTAAATTATAACTCTGTACATTAATGCGTTTATAGGGTACAATGTGCTGATTTTTATATCCAATTTGGAATGCTTACATCAAAGTGGTTAACATAGCCTTCACCTCACTTAATTATTGTGTTAAGACATTTATACTCTACTCTTAATAGATTTGACATGTACCTCTGCAATATGCACCACAGTGTCACATGGGGTTTTGACTTCCCAGGAGGAACTGCTGAACTGAGAAAGGTGACCACGAGGTAAGGAGATAGGTTTTAAGACAGAAAGGGGTCCAGGTTTTCTTTAGACAACTTTGGGGCTCACTCGCTCCCCCTTGAGCCTCCCAGACACTGAAGGGGTCTCACTGTGATATGACCCTCATGTCCAGTGTGCCCTGGGGTAGAACATAAACTGGCCTCCACCTGCTGCTGCAAGAACCAAATGCGGCAGGGCCGATGCCAGCCTTGACACTGGACACGGTAAGAGGAATTACAAAAACGCTCACCTTTCACAAGCCCTGAATCCATTAACTCTTTGAATCTTCCAAGAAGTCCACAGAACATGTGTGAGGCCAGAGTGTGGGGTACAATTGTCTGCATTTTGTCTTTTAAGGAGTGTCTTAGGAGAGAAGACTTCAGAGCCTAAATATTCTTGGCTTAGTATGTGGGTGATTTACTCGTCAGATTGTTGAAGAGCCGAAGGGAAGAGGGTCTGGGGAAGGGAACAGAGATTTGAAGGGCAGAGAATTTGCGCTTATCTCTCCCTTTAATCTAACTGCATGACTCTGGGTAGATCATTTCCTTTCTGGGCCTTGGAAGGATTATTTGATATCTATGGGAACCTAGATAACAGCATAGTATTGTTGGACTTGGAAAAAAACACAGTCAACGGGTGTCAAAGAAGGCCTGTGATTCTCACATGCTGAATTTCAAATGGCATTAATAAAAGGAAACTGCAAGCTGGGTTTTGGATAGGGTGCATTTAGATTACCCAGGATGCATATTCTCTCCTTTTGAAATCACAGTTGTTAAATTATATTTCGGTAATTTATTTGCTGTATTGATGTACACCTATCATTCAGTCATGGCTCCTGATTATCTCAGTGTGGGACAGGTCTTTAAAAGAAGGAAACTCCAGTGCATAGCAATGGAGCGGGGACTTCCTGATAAACTGTCTCACCCTCCCCTCTGTGCCACCCTCAGGGCAGCAACCACAGCCACAGCCACTAAGACTTAAGGTGACAACACTTCCTCCAGCACCAACAGGGGAGGTCAGGTATGATCTGGCTGTCCTGACCGGCTGTGGGATCTCGACCTCGTACAGAAGCAGCACAAGAGATGCCCATGTCCTGGGCAGGATGGAGCCCCCTGGTCCTGCCCCACTGTGCCCGAGAGCTCCACCATGACCTCCTTGGATTCAGAAATCCTAGTTCTTTTCCAGAGTTTTCTTTAAAAATGCAAATTTCTCTTAGATGAGAATCCATTGAACTAGTCGCCATTAATAGTTCATATGAATTAATCTATCAGAGATGACTTGGGAGGCAGAAAGCAAGACCCAGACAGCAACCTCTGTAAAAATGCAGATTTCTCTGGGATAAAACCTGTTATGCTAGTCAGTTATTAATATTTTAATATGAATTAATAATCTATTAGAGACTAAATTGGGAGGTTGACAGCAAGAACTAGAAAGAAGGAGCCCTCAGTCAGTGACGTCTGCGGGGGCGGGGGGGGGGGGAAGGAGGGCAGGAGAGAGAGTCGGATGTCATATGCCTGGGAGGCAGCTAGAGGGCATTTGGTTAAAATTTATAGACGTCTAGAATGTTAGGGCCAGGAGAAGCCTTCGAGACCTCCCAGTCTACCACTCTGGGTTTATAAATGAAGATATGAAAACCCAGGGGAGTCGAGTGACCAGCCACATCCTACAGCTGCCCTTTCCTGCTGTCACACTTTACTTGGGGCGGGTGCTTCTTCTCTTGACCATGACTGGCCTTGGACTCTTGACGCTACAGGCCCCTTCTGAACCACGAAGGCAGGCATTCTGCCACACAGCGGAGAAGCAGGACGGTTCAGCCTTCATCTCCTGTGTGCATTTCTTAGGTTGTTCCGAGGGGCGGGCCACGAGCTACCACCTATGGAATCTATGACATTAGTTCAAAGCCATTTACAAACCCAGTGTTGTGAATTCTCAGGCAGAGGTTAGGTACCAAGACAACCTATTAGGCAACTACCAAGAGAGGACAGGAAAGGCCCACGATGTCATCATTACAGCTGCCACCATCAGAGGGTGTTCATTATGTGCTCAGATGTGCATAGAGCCTCACTGGCCGCTCGCAGGGTAGGGCTGGAAGCCAAACCCAGACTCTGCAAGTGCCACTGCTGAGCTGTCACTCCAGACCAAGGGGTTCCTCAAATAATTTAAAGCCCAGAAAACAGGTTTTAGAACAAATCGTTTAAAGGTATTTTCTTATGTAACTAGCTAATTCTTGTTAGACAATCAACATAGATTAAACTTTTAAAAAAGTAAAATGAAAACTTTTAGAAGAACAGTTCCAGAATGCAGGGAAAATAAAAACCTATGGGAATAACGTGCATTTCTGGAAGGTTTTGAAACTGTGAAATGACCATCCTGTTTGACTTCAGTCAAGCAGTTCTTGAATTTGCAACTATTTGACCAGGACAGAAAGGAAGTGGGGACAGAATAAAAGAGAACCATAGAAACATCTTTTAAAGCCCCTTTTTGGTTTCCTGAATCTGAGCCCTGTGGGCTTAACAGGCAGTAAAAACCAAGCACACTGGACCAAACCCTGATCTCCAGGGCATCTGGGCACACTAGGGGAAGCCAGAGGTGAGCTGAGCAATTTTAAGCCTCTTTCCAGAAACCTTGCCCCTGCTGAGATACCCACTATTTTCTGAAACATAAATAATCCCCTAGAGGTTTTTTAGCTTTTTTGAGTTTAGGCCTCAGATTCAAGCCCACAGGTATAGTATAATCCCGAGTGAATTGTACATACAGAGACTCCTTGGCGGGCCATAGGTGCACACTGGGTAAGCATGTGGGGTGAGGCAGAAGGGAGAAGGAAGCATCCGTCTACCTGATTTCTGATTTTAGGAACAAAGGTTCATATTTCTGTTTTCCTTTCTCTCTAGCAGTAGGAAGTTTACAACGTCTTTTTTCTTTGCAGTTTTTGGCCGGGGCTGGGTTTGAACCTGCCACTTCCGACATATGGGGCCGGCGCCCTACATCTTTGAGCCACAGGCACCGCCCAAAGTTTACAATGTCTTAGGTATTAAACTGGAGCGTAAAGGGAGCCCTCAGACAGCCCGAATGCTTCCCTGACCTTGGCAATCCCGTGAAAGAGTTCTCATTTCATGGCATGAAATGTTAAGTTTGGAAACTTAAGTTTAAGCTTTTCTAACTTGGTTAAATATATATATATATATATATGTTAAAAAATATGGGCAGCACCTGTGGCTCAAAGGAGTAGGGTGCTGGCCCCACATGCCGGAGGTGGTAGGTTCAAACCCAGCCACGGCCAAAAACTGCAAAAAGAAAAAAAAAATGTATATATATATATGTATTACTGGGTGATGTGTGAGGAGTACGCAAAGACTGAGGAAGGCCAATCCTGAAAATACTTTCCTCTGAGAGTTGGGGAAGTGGTGGCTGCATGGAGGAGGGATGAGGAAGGAGGATGTTGGTTAAGGCACAAGCAGCTGGGCACCCCTGAGGGGCTGTGGGCTCTAGGCTGCCCATTGCAGCAGGAATCTGGCATTCACCCTTTGTATATTACACATTGTCAACCAACTCCCAAGATTACAGTGAGCGCAGTAGACAGGCTAAATCAGTTTCTTTAGGGTTACGTGGAAATATCCAGCCACCCAAACTGAGGTTTCACATGATTGAATTAGGGGTGTGTGTTTGCAACATAGCGTTTCTAGAAAGCTCTGCATAGTGAATGTTTCTCTTTTACAGAGAGAATTTAGAAGCATGTGTGTGGGTCATAAACTAAATTAAACACATTGTTTGTTGACTATCTTGATACAAGTGTTGGTGAGAATGGCAGCAATGATGTCAGCAAAGAGGCATGAGTTTTAAATTATTCAATACCTACCATCAGATCGAGGCATACTGGTGTCCCTGAAACTCTTGATTTATTTTTAGCATTTTGTGTGACTTTTTTTCCCCCTAGCATCAAGTGGCTTCTCTGTACATTTTTAAATATCTCTGTGTCCTGAACCAAACAAGGGGCTCATTTTATTTTCTCGTCCACAGCATCAGTGACAGCCAGTTTTTCCTGAATGACAGCCTCAGGCAGGCGTGCCACTGGCCAGTGGTGGAAATTCCCAGAGATGGACACGAAGCACTTTTACTTGGAAATACTTTCTTAGACTTTCAATTTCACGTTCAAAGGGATGAGGGCTTTTATCAACAGCAGCCAGCCGCAATGCAAAGTCACGCTTTCTAGTCCCAGTTTGCAAACGGCTATTTCCCTTATTTTAGCCATCCGTGTCATATTTGCAGTTTCTAAGCCAATTATGGTTTAAAGGTGACCCCAACCTCACAATCATTATCACTTAAGTTTCTGGCTCTAATTTTTCAGCTTCTCTCTGACTTCACAACACTAAAGGGAAGGTCCTGCTTGCAATCTATGAGTGTCCAATGAGCAAAGTAGAATACAATTTGCCTTTTCTACGGGGAGGTCGTCCTGGCTGTTCTAACACACAAAGACAAAGCCTCACCTGCTGGAGAGGTTCCCAGTTGTTTCCACATAGGCACGGGTAGAAAGCTTGTGGCCCACAATTAAATAATAACAAAAGCCGCCACAAAACGCCAGCGATTGCCATGGGTTTAGCTACTTACGTTTCAAAATGTTCCTCTGTTCCAGTTCCTCTGCAGTTGGCCTCTGGCTCAGCCGCCTACGGAAAAAATCCAGGAAAAGTTTTTGGACCATATCTTATCCTCCTTGGGTCATTAATCTCCTCAGCCCTTGGCGATGCATGAGGCAGAGTCAGGGGCTCGAGTCCTTGTCCCATCCTGTGTTCTGAAGGACTGACTGTGACCACCACCGCCTCCGCAGTTCCTCAATTTCAAGCCCAGGAAAGGCACGTGCGTCATGTCACGCTGGGCTCCCCCCACCCCCTTGCCTTCCTCCCTCCTCCAGCCCCTCCCCAGCCCCACTCTGCCGGTGCCCCCAGGCAAGGGACTGCAACTTAGACGTCACTCTTCTCCCCACAGATGTCCCTTTCTTTCCTTGTGGCCTCCTAACTTGGGGACAGTGGCCTCTCGCCTTTCTTTCTCTCCCTCCCTCCAGGCGAAAGCTTGCTCCTTGCCACTTCTGTGCAGACCCAGTGAGAACATACAGAGGTCTGTGACCCCAGGGGACTCCAGGCGGCATGTCTGTCTGCAAAGAACAATAGCTGCTCTTCTTCTCGTCCCCACCCTTCGCCACCAGAGTCTTAAGAGTCAGGGAATGACAACCGGACAGGCACTGAAATGAAGCTCCTGTTGCCGGGTGTGTCATTGAGTGAAACAAGCACAGTGAGGGTGTGAGCCTGAGGTGCGGCAATGTGGGGAGGCAGAATTAGACAACGGGTGGCACCTAAGGACAGCAGGCGCCGGAGGACAGGACGGCATTCCAGCAGAAAAGGTCCGCACGAAGTTCCAGGGGACCCACATGCCACCGGTGGGCCTGAGCTTGGCCAGACACGTCTGTACTTTTGAAGCTCTTGGTAATTACTTAACAATCCTGCAATTTGCCCACAGTGCTGAGGTGCCTGTGAAGTGAGAACACTGTGGAAGGAATTTGGGGCTACTCAGCATGCTCCCACGGTAGAGAGGACAGCCCCTAGCTGTGGAAGCTGTGGTCCCCTCCCACGATTGAGAAACGGATGTCTGCAGTTGGCAAGTTATTTACTTCATGGAATCTGAGATGACATCCTAGAGGGAAAATAAAGTTCATGATGTCTCCAAATATAACTACGGTTCCCCCCCTGTATCTGTGGCTTCCACATTTGTGGGTTCAACCAACTGTGGATGGAAAATATTTTTTAAAAGCCCAGTATAACAAATTAAAGTAATCTAACAACTCTTTACATAGCATTTATGTTGTATGAGGTGCTATAAGTCACCTAGAGATGATTTTAAAGTATTCAAGAGTAGATTATATGAAAATATGACCCTATTTTATATCAGGGACTTGAGCATCCTTGAATTTTGGTATCCCAGGGGTTGGTCCTGGAATCAGTCTCCCAGGATACCCAGGGACTAGTTTTAAATCTAGTGCTTGTTGTCGTTTGTATTTCTCCTTATTGCTCTGGGCCAGAAAAAAATTGCTTCTGTGACATTCCAATGTTACCCTCATGCATCCTGTATACTATAGGGAATGGGCTTCAGTGCCAGAAAAGGACTTTTGTGCAGATACCTGCCTGTAAAATCTGCAGCACCCTGAAAATGTTGGAAATTGTATTTCCAGGTGTTTTTAAGTTTCCACATTTATCATTCCTTTTCTCTTCCAAGCTTCCCTGCTGTATTAAGGAAACATATTTGGACTTTGTTGTCGGTGCCTATCACAGAGCGCCCAAACCCCTTGGAATTCCCTGAGTGCCAGGAGTGTCTTTCTTACCCAGAATGAGTCCCTTTGGATCACAATTAAGTTTATGCTAATCAGGTTACCTAGGACAGGCTGTTCACCAGAAAGACTAGGCAGTTAGAGGGCCAGAGCTTTTAGCTTAGAAAGTGTGTGAGGGACTAGAAGTGAAATTCCGTGAAAATTCTTGAACTTCAAGAGTAGAGGAGCTTCCAGGTTGCTGGACATAGGGGTGCTGGGTGGGTGGGCACCCAAAGGGCATTGATGCCCCTTCCCCACTCCATACTTTTCCCTGTCCATCTCTTCATCTGTAATATCCTTATAATAAACTAGTAAACGTGTTTCCCTGAGTTCTGTGAGCTGCTCTAGCAAGTTTAATCAAACCCAAGGAGGCTGTCATGGACACTCCCATTTATAGCTGGTTGGTTAGAAGTACAGATGACAACCTACTACTTAGGATTGGTATCTGAAGCACGGGGCAGTTTCATGGGGCTGAGCTCTTAATCGATGAGATCTGACACCATCCAGGCAGAAAGTGTCAGAGTCAAATTGAATTACAGGGCAGGCACCCAGGTCATGTCCACTGGAGAGCCGCCCTGCCTGTCACATCTGGTCACAGAAGTGTGCTGTGTTGAGTGAGAATAGAGAGAAAAAACTAGTTCTCTCTTTTACAATCCCATGAAGATATTCTTTATCTCTGTTGACAAGTGTCAGCTGGGCATTTGAAAAGTTGCAGTATCAGAGCGTCTAAACTGGACTCTATAGTCTCTGAGTCCTAACAGCATTTTCACGCTGCAGGAGGAAAGTGGTGCTTGTGCAACTGAGCGAGCTGGTGTCATGGGCCTGGAATGTGGCTTACCCACTCCATTTACAATGATCTTCATAGCAGCTTTTTCTCACCTGTCAGTTTATTTGCCTTAAGAATATTTGTTTTTGTCTAAGGGATGCACAGCCTCCTTTATGGGATGGTTCTAATTCCCAGGCTTTAAATCAAGCTAGAGTTCAGCGGGTGGGAGGCTGTGTTTTGAGAAAACTTGTAAATTGGAGTGTAGATTACATCTCAGAGACCAGGATGCTGTTTTGAACTGTTATGCCAACTGTCTGCAGAGTGCTCATCACTGGGCAGCCCAAGGATTCTATCACCAGATACATTGCCTCGCTCTATGCTGGCCTTTTTTGCTTTTCTTATGGGTCACACTTGGAGGGGGCGAAATTATGAGTGACTGAACTCTACCCAGAGAAAACTCTCTTATTAACTTGGCTGCCTTCGATAGCCAAAGTGATTGTGTGATTCGATAGCCACACATGATTTCCAATAAGGCCCTCTACATTTCATTTCTTTTGAGAGGGTCTGAGAACATCAGTACTACCCATAGCTGTAAAATGTAGCTGAGGCCACCAAAGGGGTTATAACTGCTTTGATTTCGAAAATGAGATTTCATAGGAAAATGATATTGTGGCATTGCAAAGACAAAGCACCAAACAGCACAGCTGGGTTAGACTTGGGTTCCAGTCCTGGATCTGTTTGAACCTATTTGCCTCGATCAATGTATTGGGCTCTGCTAGATCTATGTTCTTTTCTCTGCAAATAGTAAATGATAATTTAATAAGCTAATGCTGATTTAATGCCCATGATATTCAGGTATAGTTCTAAGCACTGTATGTATGTTAATTCATTTAATTGTTATCTCAAGATCCTTAACTTAATCATAGCTGAAAAGTCCCTTTTGCCACATGAGGTCACATATACAGAGATTTGGGGACTAGGATGTGGACATCTTTCAGGGAGGTCAATATTTTGTCTGCCATATCCACAACACTAGTCAGAAGTTGCAAACTGGTGCATGGTACACTGGGTCTGACTCTGTCAGTTCTCCCTAGCATGCTAAGAGGTCACACTTTCTGAGTCTGAATGCCTTGAGACAGAGTGTGTGTGGTCCTGTCAGTCCAGTCCCCAGCACTCACGCAGATAACACGTTCTCATCTGTCCTGTTCCCTTCTCTTCTGATCATTCTTGGCCCTTCAGAGATTGAGTCTGAGATCCCTGGATGAGATCAAGTCATAAAAATCCTAACTTTTCATTTTCCAAAGTCTTTCAATTTATCCAACATGACTTAATTTATCTGTGGAGGGCCAGGCTCGTTCTTAAGGAGCTTATCACCTAGAGGTACACATTGGTGATTAAAGTGCATGGTAAGAATTAGATTGACTATTTTCAAGGAGCTGGCATATAATAAAATACCCTCAACAACAACTTAGACTTGCACTGCCAATTTAGAAGGCACTGTGGGTTCTTGTGGCATCTCAGTTGGCCGTGAAGAGCTAAGTTAGGCAAAAGGCATTCAGCAGACAGGTGGAAGTGGGGCTGGCCAGGCACTAGGCAAAATTACGAAGGAGACAAAGGTTTGTGGTTCTATCTTGATGCAATTCCCCAGACCTCTCTCCTCTCAAGTCCCTGGAGTTTTATGTCATTCCTGTCAAAATGTGTTCTTAGAAATGGGTGCTCCAGACTCAGCCACTCATTCATTGATTTGACAGATTATGTATGGAGTGCCAGCTCTGTGCTAGGTTCTGTGTTAGGCACCTGGGGATAGCAATGAGCAAAAGCAGATCTAGTCCCTGTCCTTCTGGAACTGAGAATGAGACTAGAGGATGGTCATTAATTAACTGTCATAGAAATAAGTATAAAACGTAGCCATAGTAAGAGCTTCCACAGGGAGGCAACTACTTGGTGAACAGTTAAGGGATGGGTGTGACCCACAAAGAGTGCTAAGTGCCTCTGCAAGGTCAGATGAGGCCTCAAAAAGCACCCACTGGGTTTGGTACTGTGGAAGTTATTCCTGTCCTCACCCAGAGCTCCCTTAATGGGCTGGGCGACAGAGGACAAGGTGGAGGGAACTGAGAACAGAGGTGAGGAAAACAGATTTAACAGAGCTGGCTTTGAAGGGGCTGAGAGAGTTGAAGGAGACTCTGGTGGGTTTTATTTTTCAGTGGGGGAAGATGGAGCATGTTTAATGGAAAGAATTATGATTAGGTGGTGGTGGGGGGGAGCAGCCAAATACGTGAGGAGAGAAAGTCTCTACTGATGGTGCAGGAGTCCTGAGAAGCAGCAGGGCTGGGGATCCAAGGGACAGAGATGGCCGGCCTTGTCTTCACAGCTCTTTACTCTTTTCTGGGACCGGAGGGAAGCAGGACAGAGAGGGTTACATGCGGATGTGTGAAGTTCCGTACTAGAATTATATGGGAATTCCCATCTGATGGCTTTTGCTTACTCCTTCAAGTTGGACTATAAGGAAGATGACTTCTATTCGTTTAAAATATTACCTTTCCTTGGGGGATTTGTCTTAGAACAGAGGCAAATTCATAAACCAAAGAGATAAAGGTGCTAGTTTCAGAAATCTAGTCATCAGAATCTTAGGGGTACACACAGAGCATGCTGCCATCTTTCCCAAGTAGAGCATTTTGGTTCATTTTATGAGCAATTCTGTGCACCCATTAAATATTAATTAATAGAAAGCCGAAGAGCAGAGCAAAATGAGTTGGTTAAATGAATGAATAATCCCAAGAATCAAAGTTAAGAAGCCACCAACATGTATTATGTCTCCTTTGCTCCCACCTTGCTAGTAGAGTTTACTAATTGTGTCTAATTAAGACTAACATTAAATTTTTAAAAATTCCTGACTATATATGATATCTAGATGTGACCATTTAGCTAGGTGGCAAGGTGAACATTTTTGGAGTTAAACTTTTATATAAAGTGAATTATCCCAAATTAAATGTTTAATGTACTTTCAAGTAATTTTAAATAGCTTTTCTATTACATATGTGACTGTGGTTTATGAATTTGAGTAGCAAATTGTCTCCATGCCTCAAATGCTTTCTTCTTTGCTACAGACCACAGTTAAATGATTCCCCATTTAACATGAACTGAAAAATCATTGGGTTCCTGCTATATGCCATCAATTGCCGCACGTGAGCTTCTAACCTCTTTCAAAACTTAAGAATAAACCTTGCCTTTTCCCACTCTGCATGATGCTATCTATACTAGCGACAGTAAGAAACAATCAGATAAACTGGAGCTTTCCTTTTTGCACTGAAAAACTGAAAAAAAAATAACAAAAATCTAAAATAAGGGACACTTCAGTTTTGACCTTGGAAAAAGGTCTAGCAGTGAATGTAGTCATAAGATGCTTTAAATACACGCGAGCGGGAGCACAATCTTTGCATATTACAGCATCTCCCCAGAGAAGTGACAGAACCCTTGTAGGTTTTGCTGGTCAGACTCCTTGAGGCCCACGAGGATTAGTTCTGCAGCACGGAGCTAATGAGCCTTCTGCTGGCTCCAGAACGCCAAGGTCACAGATTTCATTAGCATTTACAACTGCTTATTGTTCTGAGGGCATTGATTTTTATATTTGGATTTCTGAAGCTGTATTTCAGGCCAAAATGAAGCAGAATTAACTTGGTTTTCTGCATTTCAGCACCAGAGGGAGGTAACTTGCATTTTCAGACAGATTGAAAGAGGAAATACAAACGTACCATGGAGAATGAGAGAAAACAAGGTTTCCCCTCTCCAAATAAAGCAGGAGATGGGGTTTTCTGAATAGGCACCTGGGGAAGGAGACTGAATAGGTGGAGATGGGTGTGGTGGGGTTGGGAGAATTCTATCCTCTCAACCTCCTTTGGAAGCCTTCCCCTGAGATACAGGGGATTCCATAAGGGCCTGTTTGGTATGGTCGTTACTATATCTCCAGTTCCTAAGGGAGACTGGAGAATATAGTAGGTGCTTGCTTGGTAACTAGTACACTTAACTCAGAACCTACCAGTTCAATGGCACATGGATTCCTTGGATGTTACCATCAATGCACTGATGACTCCAAAATCTTAAACCTCAGTCTTATGGTTTAGTTCCTGACCACCTTCTAACTGCCTCCTTGGGCTCTTACAGGCTATTAACCTTAAAGGATCCCAAGTGAATTTCCTTCCATACCTACTCTTTTCCAAGTAATTTTGAACTCCTCCCCCCTACTGTGAGATTCTGGAGCCACAAGATTAGAAAATCATCCTCTCTGAACTTCAGCCTTGAAGGCCAATGAACCACCAAGTCCTATGTCCAAGCCATTTCCCATTCCAATCCTGGGAAAGCAGGCCATGGGCATCTCTCCAGTGCTGCCAGCCTGTCCCTTCTCTAGTCCAGACAGAGTGGTCTTTCTAAAGGACAAATTGGATCACGCTACTACCTTCTTGAAACTAAGCATGCCCTTTCAGTACCTGTAGGATAGAGTCAAAACATGAAATGTGCTGAAAGAGTGTCCATGATCTGTTCATTTGCCAGGAATCTCCCCTGCCCTGGCCTTTATAGATAACCAAATCTTCCCAGTTCCTGCCAGATCAGCACACCCTTCCTTATAGCTATAATAGTCTTCCCTATCCTTCTTGTCTGGCTAACTGATAATAACCCCTGACATTGCAGCTTAAATCTTAAATATTACTTCCTCTGCTCACTAACCTCGTGATAAAAGTGCGCTACACATGACGACATTCCCACATCTTCTGTACCCTTGCACTTCCTGTTATTGCCTGTTTTACCTGCCACACCCCAAGGCTTACGCTCTGTGAGGCCTGTGGCCACATCTGCCTCACTCATCAGGAGGCCAGCTTTCTGGGCACAGTATCTGAGCAGGTGCATGGAGCATGTCCCCCACCACCCCTGTAGAGAAGGGCCCTGTGTTTGGGGTTTAATGCTCTGATGCCATTTCAAAACTTGCAATAAATTTTGAACCAGGACCTCTCATTCATTCATCATAACATCAGCAGAGCCTGGTGCAGAGTCTAGCAACTGGAGATACTTAGTGTTTGTGAATGCTGCATCGACTTTCCCTCATAGTTAGCTTTCACTCTTTTCTGGTTCTTTCCCTGGGGCAAACAAATGTGTTTTCTATTAGAAACAGAACACATTAAAACCACCCGCACTACACAAAACTGTCCTCTTCTTCCTACCTTCTCCTCCAGCTCACACCCGTCACCTGTCTGCTCTTGGCTGCCAGACGTCCTGCAAGGGTGGTCCAGGCTTCAGTAACTCATCACAATCTGGCTTTTGTTCACACAACTCTACTGCACTGGTTCTCAGTCAGGGTGATTTTACCTCCCAGGGGACCTTTGGTAAGTCTGAAGTCATTTTTGGTAGTCACATTGGGCAAGTGCTAGTGGCAACTAGGGGTAGAGACCAGGGTTGCTGCCAAACATCGTGTAATGCACAGGACGGCCACTACCACAAAGAATCATGCAGTTCCAAGTGTGACCAGTGCTAAGGCTGAGAAACCCTGCTCTACTAAGTCAGTTCCTGATGAGGCCCCCAATGGTTTACTTGCCTAATCCAGAGGCTTTTGCAGAACCCTCATTTCACTCAACCTTTCCCCAGCATATGACACCTCTTACTTCTAGCTACTTCTTGAACTGTTTTCTTTCCTAGACTTTAAGAAGTCTCATACCTTCCTCTAACATCTCTGATTTCCTACTTCTTGCAGGCCTCAGGTATGATAAAAGCCCAAGGTGGCTTCGAGGCAGAACCATGTATACCAGTGACCAGCTTAGGTTGGGACCTCTAAGGAGCTGGTGTTTCTCTCTAAGCTCAGCCTCTTCTTCTCTGTGCAGTCAGGCAAAAGGCCTCTAATGGCCAGTCTTGGTTGGACTTCCTGGAATTTTGGTGCTGAGAATGGACAGAGGAAGAGGAGAGAGAAGGGAAGGACAGGGCTGGATTGTCTCCCTCCTCTGCTGACAGCGACCATTGCACTAAGAATAAGGCACACACCATGCCCTGTGATTCAGTGCAGACCGGGACCAATGCCTCCTTTACCTTTGCTGCCTCGTCCATCATAGGATATCCACGAGTGAGGGATGCTGAGGATGCCTCTGCTGATTCTACCAGACAGACACGGCAGCTCCCTCTGCACAGCACCTCGTCTTGATGATGGCCTTACCCATCGCAATGATGACACCTGTTCACACAGAGCCCTGCTTGGTGGGACGATGGGCGCTGCACTGGCACACGTGACATCTTATTTATCTCTGTGTTCTTTGTACTTAGTATATGGCACATAGTAGGGGATCAATAAATAATTTTTGATGATTAACAAAATTTGACGAATGACACTCTCTGAACCCCAGAGTTGTGCCCTCGAGGACAGACTGAGAACTCTAGGTCACACAGGGAGTTTCTGCCACAGAAGAGAGTCCACTGGGAAGGCCAAATAGCAGTTCTGCTTTTATATCTCAGAATTATGCCCTTTTGCCTTTTCTCTCTGCAAACTAAGCAGAACAGCTCTTAATATCGTCAATCTGTGCCCCCAACTCTTTCCAGGAATTGCATAATTTGTCATTCCCTTCAAGCTGTGAACAAGCGCCTGGCTACAGGACACAGAATAGAGGTAGAGGGTGGGGGGTGGCAGGAATGGGCTGGGTCGATGTCCCGGCCTGCCTCTACCATGAATCAGAAGGTCATGTGGGTACATGAACCACTTTGATTCTCTATGCCTGAATTTTACTGTAGGACAAATGGTCATCAGCACATCTAGCCCTCCTGCTGTGTAGCATGGCTGGGAGGACTAAACGAGAATGAGATGTGAAAGTCCCTTTTAAAAATCAGTATAAAGCATGAAATACTATTTTCAGTAACTTGACAAAGGTCCCTTAGCTCAAAATAGATAAACAGGTTGCACTTAAGAGAATATTTTTGGCTTTATTCTCTGGAGGTTGTGGCCCCACTGTGAGGCTTTGGGGCTCAGATAAGATACTCTGAGGTAATAGAGAAAACACCACAGTGTTGCTGGCTGTGTTGAGTTGAAATCAGTTTTAGAGTAACAACGGGACAGTGTTATTACTAGGCATCAAACCTGTTAAGAAACAAAACAGAAAGCCTAGAGTCTGAATGCTGAACACTTACAGTGTTATTATCAGGATCATTGGTTGGAAAACCCCTATCAGCAACCAGGGAGATTTCACATTGAAAGGGTTGTCTGTTACAGCAGAAATTGACACAGTTCATGAAATTAACCAAGGAACACACTCATTTCAACAAGACTATTTTTACACATGGCATCAACCAACTTGAATGCCAAAATAATGGGATGCCAAAAGCTAGGAAGTACTGGGATAAAAAGAAATGTCCAATATTCTACCACTTTAGAATGATTGAGGCGATTTGGTCACCTTTAGCTTAACTCATTGATCCACCCCATCTATCCATCCATCCATGTGCCACATTCTAGAAACTGGTGTAGGCCTTCAATTGCTAGAGCTGTGCATAAAAACATACCAGCAAGAATGGCTGTGCATGGATATTTAACAATGTTCTACCATCAGATACTGTATATACCATGTTTTTTCTTTTGCCATCAGCTTCTCTCCAAACTTTAAAAACTAAAATTAGCCTTTGCTTTTCTCCCATCCTTTCCAACAGGCAGCTTTACTGGGTACCTGCTGTAAAAGTTAACAGCCTCCCTAGGAGCACACAGTATTTATTAATAACTTTCTATCAGAGTCTGCAATAAGTTTAACGTGATCTGGTGAGAAGTTAAGACAGAAAACTGAAATTGAGGCAAAATTAGCATATCAGCACCATCCTTAATCACTGTATTTCATCAGACTAATGGGAGCAAAACATACTGAAGTGAAGACTTCAAGCTCATTCTTGGTCCTGTTTGTATAGCGCTGTCTATTTTCCTGATCTCAGCCATTTCCCATGGTTTCTCAATCCTTAGCACCTTAGAATAAGAATAACCCATGTTATACCAAAAAAAAAAAAAAAATATATATATATATATATATGCACACACACACACACACCAATGGGTTAACCCATGTTAGGCCAAAAAAAAAGAAATACCAATAGCTTAACCAATTAAATCAGAACATATGAAGGTAGAGCTTAGGCACAGATATACTTCTTATTTTAAGCTTCTCAGGTTTTGAAGCATCCTAAGTCATGCTTCTCCCAGTTTGGTCCCTAGGCTACAGATCAGCATCACCATGAAGTTATTGGACTCCAGACCTACTGACTCAAACTCTGGGAGTGGGGCCCAGCAATCTGTGTTGTCTTAAGCTCTCCAGGAGATCCAACTGCATGCTGAAGTTTGAGAACAATGGTGTTAGATGATACCGAACAACCTCAGAAAAGGCTGCTTCAGCAGGTGGATGGGAAGGAGGCAGGCAGGTGGGTTTAGAGAGTATGCTGTGGCTTAAGAGACAGCTTGTAGATCCTGAAAGGGGGTTCAGTCATTATTAGTTCTGCCGAAATAAGGGAGATTACTGAGCAATTAGGAAAGAAATAGCACGAGCCCAGGGTCAGCCTTTGTCTATAGAGGAAAGCGTGAAGTTTGTTCTCCATCTTATCACAATAAGAAGATCCTGAAGGAGTCAGCAGTCATAATTTAGATCAATGGGTTTAAAATTTATTTAGTATTTAATATTCATTTTTATTTGTTTGGTTTCACATAATTGACTAGGATTCAAGAAGTATATATTGAACATTTTCTCAACAAGGTGCTGGGCGGGTGGCAACTCAAAAGATGAATATGATATGCAATAAAATTGTAGCATTAGAGCCGTGTTCTCCTCCTGCTTTGGGGATCTAAGAGGTGGCTCTTTCTCAGCTCAGAACTTACATGTAAGAATCTCCCACATATCTATAACTTCTTCATATAAAAAAACCAGATAAGTAGTCTATTGCTTTCTTGTTGCTTATGGAAAATGCAACTAATAGTAATCTGCATGAGTCAGAATGAAAATAGGTCCAGCTCTTTTGTCCACTCTGGAAGTTGGTTAGAGGCTGCCTGGACCTCCATGTTCAGAAGGATTCTGAACCCGTCCACACATTTTTAATAATTAATCTTGTTGTAAATAAACTCTCCTCAAGTGATCATAAGTGAACCATCTATTTCCTGCTGAGAACTTGAGTGATGGGAAGATTATGGCAGAGAGAATCTTCCTTTTGGACAAAAGTACTAAGATTTGAGACACTGAGCAATATTGGAGGAGAAAGAAGATGCTTGCTTTGATAGATAACTACACTAGCCTGGAAGAATGATGGATAACAGCAATAAGATTAGCTTACATTTGTACCAT
Source organism: Arctocebus calabarensis (assembly GCA_963573935.1). Classification (NCBI taxonomy): domain Eukaryota; kingdom Metazoa; phylum Chordata; class Mammalia; order Primates; family Lorisidae; genus Arctocebus; species Arctocebus calabarensis. Next base: position 14,701 of record CAUYON010024406.1, on the reverse strand, counting down.
TCTCTTTAAGGGTAGAGAGTTAAATTCATATTGGTTTGCTCAATACACCAACCAAGAACACAAAGTCAAAAAAATACTCAGATGACTTACAAATAGTATTTCTTATGTCGCAAAAACATACAACTTCCAATCTTTGCAAATTGCCCCAAATATTTCTGGGAGGCCTCACTTGATTTTTAATGTGGCCCTCAACGACTCTGCTGTTATCAAATGGCATTGGCCATTTTCCTCCTTTCGTGTCTCAGTGCCATCAGTGGTCTCCTGACCATGCTGAATCACTGCTGCATAGTGTGAAAGCACAGGTGTCTGCAGCAGTGGAGCTGACCTCACTCAGGAATGGCGTGCCCAGGGATATGTCCTCCCAAAATGCCCACAACTGATCTCAGCAAAACCCAGATGTAGGATCAGGCAGGAAGCTCTGCTATGTGTGGGCATCCAGAGACCCTTTTCTTAACTGAATCCTCAGCCTAGTTATAACTTTACTTCTTGGCCTTATTTCTTTAAAGAATATCCCCTGAGCTCAGCACCTGTGGGCTAGGGCGCCAGTCATGTACACCTGAGCTAGCGGGTTCGAATCCAGCCCAGGCCTGCCAAACAACAATGACGGCTGCAACCAAACAATGGCCGGGCGTTGTGACGGGTGCCTGTAGTCCCAGCTACTTGGGAGGCAGAGGCAGGAGACTCGCTTGAGCCCAGGAATTGGAGGTTGCTGTGAGCTGTGATGCCACAGCACTCTATCCAGGGTGACAGCTTGAGGCTCTGTCTCAAAAAAAAAAAACAATTGGTGCTTAGGGCAGGACCGGGTCTTGTCATGTTAATGATCTCTTTCCCTAACCAGATTGCAAACTCTGTGATGACAAGGATGGTGTTATTCATCTCTGAAATTCAGCATGACTTGAGATAGCACATGTGCTAAACATTGGTGGAGTTGAGCTGTCTGTCCTACCGTGTTTTCAACTTACACTTAAGACAGTGCGGCAGACTTAGCTCAGCTGAGTTGTTTCCATCTAGATTCTGAACACACTCCTGTAGACCCGGGGGTGGGGGGGTGGGGGGGACCTTTTCGTGTTGGAAGGCTGCGTTAATTTGGCTATAATTGAGTAAGAGGCCATGTTCAAGAAACTTCAGTTAGATAGACTAAAAAATATACGTTATTTTGTAAAAAAAACTACTATGTACTTAATAATTTCCAAAAATTAAAACTATTTGTTAATTTTTTTTTTTTTGGAGACAGTCTCACTTTGTCACTCTTGGTAGAGTGCTGTGACGTCATAGCTCACAGCAACCTCAAACTCTTGGGCTCAAGTGATTGTCTTGCCTCGGTCTCCTGAGTAGTTGGTACTACAGGTGCCCTCCACAACATCCGGCTATTTTTAGAGATGGGGTCTTACTCTTACTCAGGCTGGTCTTGAACTCGTGAGCTCAGACAGTCCCCCCTCCTCGGCCTCCTAGAATGTTAGTATTAGAGGTATTGGTTAAGTCATCTTTTTTAAATACTCAAAACAAAATTTTATTTCCATACAGAAACTCCAAACCTTTGAGAGTATCCCCTTTGGGATACTCTTTACTCTTGGGAGAGTCTTGCATTAATTAACCTTTTAATGACTTTCTTGTGTCTGCCTTTTTTTTTTTTTTTTTTTTTTTTTTGAGATAGTCACTATGTCACCCTAGTAGAGTGCCATGCGTTACAGCTCATAGCAACCTCATAGAAACTCTTGGGCTTCAGCGATTCTCTTGCCTCAGCCTCCCAAGTAGCTGGGACTGTAGGCACCTGCTACACCACCCGGCTGTTTTCTTGTTGTAGTCGTCGTTGTTGTTTAGCTGGCTCATTTAGCTCGAACCCACCAGCCTTGGTGCTTGTGGCTGGCACCGTAACCACTGTGCTACTCAGGCGCCGAGCCTGTGTCTGCTTTTTGTTGAAAAGCATTTGAATATTTGGTTGCAGCATGGAGGTCCACAGTTTCAGTTGATCCTCTGAATGGGTATCAGTCATTTGTGACATTAAATGTGTCAGTAGAATGTAGATTTGTAGCTATAAGTGGTTGAAAAGCAAGAAAGCATTTATTGGGCACGTTGCCAACAACAATCGGATCTTTCTTATTATTAAACACTGACTTTATTTATTTATTTTGTTTTTATTGTTTGGGATTCATTGAGGGTATAAAGAATTAGGTTACACGATACCATTTGTTAGGTAAAGTCCCTCTTATAATTCTGTCCTGTCCCCAAGAGGTGTGCCATACGCCATGTCCCCCGTGCCCCTCTGTCCTCCACTCTCCCCTGCTCCCTCATTCCCCTACCCTGCACCTTGCATTAGACCATCTACTGCCTTCATTTAAAGTTGAGTATATTGGATTCTTGCTTCTCCATTCTTGTGATGCTTTGCTAAGAAAAATGTGTTTCACCTTGATCCAGGTTTATGCAAAAGATGTGAAGTCTCCATTTTTTTTGATGGCTGAATAAACAATGACTTTAAAATGTTTTCTATTGAGAGTTCAGTCAATTCTATCTGTAGTTCTTTAGGTGCCTTGGTGATATCAATTATATAAGGCTGAAATGCATATTTATTTGAGTGTGATGTGATTCTCAATGTCAGTGAACCTTTCATTGTATTCTCCTATTAATAGGGCTAAAACTGCTGTGTATTCTTCAAATTATTTGCATATATGTACATATTATCCTGCTCATCAAAGACCTTTTGCTAACTTGCTGATTTCCTTTCAAAGAAGTTTTTTGAAAAAAGAGCATTTTTTTCAAAATGCTTGGACTTTTTTGCCACTTATTATATATAGTTTCACTTTGCAAAGAAACATTCAAGACATTTTTATTTGACATATCACACAGAAAAAAATGCTGCATTCCTATATAAATCTTCTTTCAGTAATTCACATTGCTGATTTTTTTTCTTCATAAAATTTAAGTATCTGTTCTTGCAGAGATAAAACGTTTGGCAAACACCTGCTCTTGCGATAGCCCACACACATTAGAATGATACGGCAGATCCCCACTGAATACCCCATGTTGTTACTGAAGGAATATAGTTAATTATATTTATAATTTGTTGCCGAGTGTCACTTAAAGTAGCTTTAGCACAGAGATTTTGCTGATGCAAGATACTAATGAAAAGAAATGAGAGTATCTGTTAATTTTTTTTATCTATGCAATAAACCCTTCATGTTTTCCTGTCATGGACGGTGTACCATCTGTACATACCCTCACTAAATTTACCAAATTCAGTCCAACTTCATGACATCTTGAAAGTTGAAGATATCCGTGTCCTGTTTGCAATAGTGCAAAGAAAATCTTTTGACCCAAATGAAGTATAAAACCTACACTAAGTAAAGCAATGGAATAATATATTTTTCCTTTTGAAGTATTGCATGAAGTTGGTCTGTAATGTTGAAGGTTAATTCATGCTGCTGATCAGTTATGGTTCTTGAAAGAGGCAATTGTTTGTACTCTGAAATGTTATCAGGAGTCTAAGCATCGTACAACTTCAGCAATGCCTTCTTTCACAATTTCTACATCACGGAATGGCTTCCCTTTTTCCTTAAGTATTGTATAAGCTACTTCACAGTTTGCTTCAGTGGCATTATTTCTAGATCTTTCTTTTGTTAAATGAGACGGAGTCTTACTATGTCACCCTTGGTAGAGTGCCTTAGCATCACAGCTCACAGCAACCTCAAACTCTTGGGCTTAAGGGATTCTCTTGCCTCAGCCTCCCAAATAGCTGGGACTTCAGGAGCCTGTCACAATGCCAGGCTATTTTCTTGTTGCAGTTACCATTGTTGTTTAGCTGGCCTAGGCCTGGCTCAAACCTGCCAGCCTTGATGCATGTGGCTGGTGCTGTAACCACTGTGCTACGGGTGCCAAGCCTATTTCCAGATCTTATTTCTGCTTGACAAAGTTGTCTTTGCTTTTGCTTCTCATCTTTTTTGTTTGTTTGTTTAAAGAGACAGAGTTTCACTATGTCTAGAGTGCTGTGGCGTCATAGCTCACAGCTACCTCAAACTCATGGGCCCAGGCAATTCTCTTGCCTCAGCTCAGCCTCCCAAGTATCTGGGACTATAGGCGCCCACTACAATGCCTGGCTATTTTTAGAGATGGGGTCTCTCTCTGGCTCAAGTTGGTCTCAAATCCTTGAGCTCAAGCAGTCCACCTGCCTCAGCCTTCCAGAGTGCTAGGATTATAGGTGTGAGCCACCACATCTTTGTTGCCTCCCTCTAATTCAAAATATTTGTGCTCCTTTTGAGTGTTATAATGCTGATGAGCATTGACTTCCTTTAATGTTGACAAAGCAAGCAAATTATCTTTAGCAGAAACAAGATAATATTGCAATTTCCAATCCTTATTTAAAAATCTATTCTCTTCAGCATTTCCTTAGTCTTTTTTGACACGATGAACAGAATTTAAAAATACTGTGGAGCTGTTCAACTATTCACAAAATTCACTTCAAACAGAAACACTGTACCCTGTTGTCAAGAGCTGACAGGTGTATTCGACCCCTATAAATTCTCTCCAACCAGTCTGCGGTTGTGGTGCTGGTCAGGTGGGGACGTTAGACTAAATCATGAGCTTAGCAGCCGTCAGTTTAGCCTTTATGGCTTACTAATGTTCTAATTATGCTGGTCAATCTGGGAGAATTATTTTGTTGAAACTTATATTATTCTTTGGTATTTTAAATCTGTTCATTTTAAAAATAAGAATATAAAAGATGAACAAAAACTTATTTAAAAATAAGAATATAAAAGATGAATAAAATTTCATTTTATTAATGAAAATAAAAGGATTTGTTCTGTAAAATTTGGACTTAGTCAAAAGGCTGCACTTAAGAACTTCGAATGCCATAGGTTCCCCAATCCTGGTCTAGACTCATCCTTGCTGGAGGGGTACTGGGCCATAGCCCTGTATATGTGCAGGTGATTCCTATCTTTCCTTTTGGGAGGGAGGTTGACCTCCCACTTAAGAGATCACAAGGGCACCAGCATGGTGGATCACAACATTGGGTTAAAGAACTACGTTTGAATCCTAGGCCTGCTACTTATTTTTAGGTGTGCTACCTTAAACAGGTAACTTAAACTCTGTGTAAAATGGGGAGAATAAGCAGTACTTTCCTCAAAGAGTTGTGAGGCTTATGCGAGATGACAAGTGACAGACCCCAGCACAGTGCCGGACACAGCGAACCTGTAGCAATGGCTGCTTGCTGTGGTTCTGCTCGTTGTTGTATTGTTGTTTGGGGCTTCCATGGCAACCTTACAGTTTGGCCATGCTATCCATTATACATTTCAAAAAAATGAAGTTTTTTCCTGAGGCGAAATAGGTTGGAAAAAGGTCTTAAAATAGTTGCCAGTCTCAGCAGCTTGCAGAATCTCCGTTACATGGAGTTCCTTAAAATAAAAGCGTCAGTACAAAAACACAAGATGTTAATCCTGGAAGAGAGCGGGAGATGAGGAGGTCGATAACTTCCGTCTGCCTAGATACATCGATACAAACAGAATTTTATGTTGGTGCCACCTACTTAGCCAGAATACCTCCGACTTGTTTATAAGAATTTTGTTTTTGATGTTGCTGTATGTGTCACTGCACCTCACCCTGAAATGAGTTTTTAAGAGACTGTTTATAGTTTCTCCTCTTCACTAGGGATCAGACTTTGAAACTATTTCCTTCTTTTGAAGGTCTCTTCTGCCCTTGAAAACATCTCCTCCGTGTTCTTTGAAAACAGTGCCTCAAAATGCCGGCCCCAGATGTCCATGTGTGGGGGGCGTTCATCAGATAAAATTTTGGCAGAAAGTCCTAAGTAAAGTTATTTTGCTATAAATCCAGCTCAGTTCTTATTAAAATAGCCAAAGAACATGTGGTTGTGAGCATGTGGCAGGGTGCTGTTTGCTCTTACAAGCAATTAACTGACATAAGAACAATTGTAAAACTCCAAATGTGCAAGCAACCCCTACGCGTTAAACAGTGTATTGGGGGCTAATGGTGAACCTGTCTCATACTCTGCCTTTTAGTTCATGTTTGTAGTAGCAACACAGCTCTGTCGTTAGCTGTGGAGCCTGTTGAAGAGGAAGGGCTCTGCAGTTTGGGTAACATGAACTTTGGGACTAGAAATTTATATGTTTAAATTTGCACATTTAATTTTCTCCCAGACTTGTGTGTCTCTGTGGAAGCAATGTACTGTGTATGTTTTGTGTTTCAAATAGCATCTTAAATTATGATGAAGAAATATAGACTACATGTAAGGAAAACAGGGCTCTCCCTGAGTTTTATGCAGTTGTCTTAGGAAATTGCTGCTTGCAGACAAGATCGCTCATAGTTTGAGTCAGTTTGAGTACTAGTGGCAATATCGTTCATGTATTCATTTGAAGCTTATCAAGCACCTGTGTCTATGAAGCACAATGCATGCTAGGCATTTAGGAGACAGGAGGAATCGGATGTGAATCCCATGCCCCAAGGAATTTACAATCCAAGAGAGAGAATATGTATGTAATACAGATTATAAATGATAGTACAAAAAAGGATTGCACAGTATCCTGTAGGAGTTACAAACCTATGTACACGTATTTTTTAATCCTCTCTATCATGAAGTTTGTACTGTCACTATGTGATCCTGTTTGTTTTTCTCTTCTTTTTTAAGAGATGGGGTCTTGTTGCCCAGGTGTTGCCCAGGCCTGAATGCTTTGGTGCAGTCATAGCTCACTGCAGCCTAGAACTCCTGGACTCAAGTGATTCTCCTGCTTTAATTTCTCAAGTACCTGGTACTACAGGCAAACACTTATGTACCTAGCTAGTTTTTAAAACAATTTTTTGTTGATATGAGCAACTTTTTGTTACTGTGTTCCCCAGGCTGATTTTATTATACTCCAACCTCAGCCTCCCAAGTAGCTAGGATTATAGACTCAAGCCGCTATGCCTGACTCTGGATTCTGTTTTTATTTTTCTTATTTTTTTGAGACAGAGTCACACTCTGTTGCCCTGGGAAGAGTGCCATGGCAACATATCTCACAGCAACCTCAAGCTTTCAGGCTTCGCCAATCCTCCTGCCTCAGCCTCCCAGGTAGCTGGGACTATAGGTGTGCACCACAGTGCCCAACTATTTTTTTTATTTTTAGTAGAGACAAGGTCTCACTCTTGCTTAGGCTGGTCTCAATCTCAAAAGCTCAAACAATCTGCCAGCCACCTGGCCTGGATCCTGTTTTTAAACCAAGTAAAATGAGCTAATTTGGGTGTAAGAAAAAAATAAGTCCCTTAGACTGGGCTCTTATTGGTGCTCTTTAGGAACCAGAGTTCTGTTGTATTTAAAATAATGATAGTGAACCAACTTTAGGTATTTGATCCATAAATATTTAGAGATTTCTATCAGCTATGCCTTTGATGCCTTTCATATTGGAGTAATCCTCAAAAAAAAAATAAATAAAAAGGCAATGTCTCACATGGTAGTTAAAAAAAATTTTTTTTTTTTTTTGAGACAGAGTCATACTCTGTCACCTTGGGTAGAGTGCCATGGGTTCAGCCTTCTCATTGCAACCTCAAACTCGTGGGTTCAAGCAACTCTCCTGCTTTAGCCTCCCAAGTAGCTGGGATTACAGGTGACCACCACAACGACCAGCTAATTTTTCTATTTTCAGTAGAGACAATGTCTCACTCTTGCTTAGGCTGGTCACAAACTTCTGATTCAAGGGTTTCTCCCACCTCAACTTCCCGAAGTGCTCTGATAACAGGTGTGTGAGCCACTGTACCTGGCATAAAATTCTTTTTTGAACAACCAGTGTTCATGGAGCACTCAGTATCTACCAGGTAGTGTTCAGTACACAGGGTTGACAGCAGTGGTCAAGAGACTACTCTCCTGGGTGACGCCTGAGGCTCAGTGGGTAAGGGCGCCGGCCCTATATACCAAGGGTGGTGGGTTCAAACCCAGCCCCGGCTAAACTGGGGAAAAAAAAAAAAGACTGCACTGCTGTTTTCACAAAATTTGAGTTTTATCGAGGAAGACAGATGGCATACATACAATTAAATACATGAATAAGATAATGTTTTTGAGAGTCCTAAGGGCCAAGAGAGGAAATAAAATAGGTTAATAGGACTCATAGAGACAGGCCGAGTAGTAGGAGGGTTAACACTTCTTAGGGTCAGGGAAGGCCCATCTGAAGAGGTGTTTTTTCTGAGTCCAAAGTGATGTGAGGGAGTGTTCTTGGCAGAGGAAGTAGCTAGTGCAAAGTCCCTAAAGTTGGGGAGCATGTTGGCCAGTTCAAGGAGCAGGAGACGTGTGGCTGCTGGCATATTGTGAGCGAGGACCTGGGTGAGGTTGACGAGGCAGCTGTGGTCCTAGGAGGCTACAACAGAACTTACTACAGGCTGGTGCACAAACGACGTTTATCTCAAGTTGAAGCTGACGCTAGTATTAATATAAGATTAAATTCTGGGTCCTGAACCAAGTTGCTGCATCTGTTTTCTTTCCTTTCTCCTGGCAGACTTTAAAAAGTAAACACACATACATAATTTGTGTCATCTCTGTCTGTCTGCATCCCTTCATCTGGCAGCAGATAGGCTTATAGTGCTTTGATTTTCTTACCCCACAGTGATACTCCTTCCCCTGCCAGATATCCCTGTACTATTCTCTTTTCTAAAATTTAATTTACCTTTCTTTTTAAAGTCTTTTTTAATCAAAACTCTTAATTTCCTTAAGGCATCTGATTATAGCTGGTAGTAGAAAGTAAATCTGATTCATAGTCTTCGTATTAATAACTGATTTGGTCTGGCCCACTTACAAAATTATTTGCATTTTTATAAAGATGTTTGTTAAGCCGGATGAATCTTCTGTTTTAATGAATAAGATGGTAAAATAAAGATGAGAAGACCATTTGAGAGGCTTGGAGGGTGATCTTTTTTGGAAAGGGGAGAGCCAGGGGTTCTTCTTGCTGGGGGCAGGGTTTGGCTCCGTGCGTAAGGCAGTGTCTGCTTTTACTGCTCCTTCCTTCCTTCCCTCATTCACACACTCTCTAAAGTTCATGTGTACCTGTAAAGTTCATGTGTACCTGTAAAGGTGCTTCTGTTGCTACTGCAGCAGCAGGAGGCAGTGAGAAGGCCGAGAGAGGGGTTGGGGCTGAGGGTGGGAATTAATGGTGACTCTCTGAATTTATCAATAGTTTGGAAATGGAGTATCTGTAAGTCAAGAGCCCTCAACCTCCTGGGCTCAAGTTTTTGGGGGGCTCAACTCCCCCTTCTGAGTAACATGCACTACTAACGTGCGCCCAGCTAATTTCAGTATTTTATTTGGAAAGTTTCACCTGCAGTTGAAAAATGAAAAAATTGATTATCGTTGACGTTTTTTCCATGTCTATGTTTAATTTCCACCCCTATGTTTATGCATGTGGACGCAGGGTAATTCCGAATAATGGGAATGATGAAGGGTCATCATTACACAGAGGATCATTCTGTGCTCCTAATTAAAATTATGGCTGGAAATTGCTTCCTTATGTGTAGCTCAAATTGCTTTTGCAATAATTTCACTTTATAACTTCTAGTTAATCCCCTCTTTACCACCCTTAAGAATCCTTCCCTGTCCTTGAAGTTGACTCCTTTGAAATCTTTATGGGCAGTCCTGGTTTCCCCTAAGCTATGGTATTTTGATACTTTGTTCCCACAAGTCTTAAAGCTACTAAACAAAACAGTCTTTTGCTCCCTTTTCTCCCCCTGCACTTTTAATGAGACTTGGTTGGAGAACACCACTTGATTTCACGTTGTGGTCAATATTGTAAATTAGCTGAGCCTCGCTGATTCTTGTTTTCACTAACGAGCTCATTGCTGTCTTTTGGGCCAAGGCTGCCACATAATGCTTACCCTGCCTAATTAGGAGTCTCTAATGGTAATCACGTGACCAGTAGCTCACATGTTTTCAAAATGAGCACTTAGTACATTCCATGTCATCAGTTGTAGTAAGAAAATTACATATAATGATATTCTCCATGGGATCCCAAGTAAGATGTTTTAGCCAAGAAGCATCTGACCATGGGGGCAGTATGATCAAAGAGTTGGGGTTTGGGGGGTTTTTTTTTTTTTTTTTAAATCAATATTTTATGTAGTCAGTCTCTGTCCCATATGTTCCAGGTGAGATTGTTTTATTCAATCAGTTTGAAGATTTGTGCATTGAAACTTTCTAGTCCATTAAATTTCAAGAATCACATCTAACAGTACATTGAAAGAAGTGTTTGGTTGCTTTTCCCATAGCAGAGGAAACTTCTGAGAAAGAATGCCTATGGCAAAGTGACAGCCCAGTTTTCCAACTCAGAGGTTAGAAAAATCAGGCAATATTTGACTGAGCCAGTGGTAGCAGAACTCTATGTAAATTGTAGGATGCTGCTCTGGGATAAGCCCCAAAGATTTGTGGTTGATGTTGAGAAATGTTTATTTTGGTTATTTTTTGAATGAATAAAAGAATATTATGTGAAGAGTTTTGTCAATCAATGTGTTCAAAGACCAGGTTATAGGGGCCAAATGTCTGTCCATTTTCCTTGTTGCTTATTTTGTAAGGGCATTTTTAAAGATTCCAATCATCTTTTGCATATTGTGTTTTTATTTATGTAAGGAGAGAATGCTGTAATGAAATAAAAGGTGTTTTGAATGGGACTGGTTATCTTTTATTTCCCCAACCTTAAGCAGTGGGGAGAAAGTTTACTGTGTATATTCAGGTAGACTCACGTAGATAGATGTTTTTTGTCAAAGTCATTGAGAACAGTTATTTTAAGGGCTTTCTGACTTCGTGAATATAGGAATCACCGATATGCAGTTCAATCAGATTGTACCAAAGGCTCCCACACTCAGTGAAGCTAATGAACGATGTTTAATAGCAAAAATAATTTGGCCTAGAAACTACTGCGATAGGTTAGGGCATCTTAAAATTTCATATGTGGTTAAGTTAAAAACTTAACTCGAATCTCTAACACGGGGCCTGAGAATCTTTCTTTCCAAAAAGGTCACTGTAGTGGTGATAAGCCCAGGCTGGGACCGTGTCCCATCACTTTCAGAGAATTGTTTTTCACAAAGAATTTTCCAGAATATGTAACTTGACTTTTCCTTTCTTTTTTTTTTGAGACAGAGTCTCACCTGTCACCCTCAGGAGGGTGCTGTAGTGTCACAGCTCACAGCAACTTCCAACTCTTGGGCTTAAGCGATTCTCTTGCCTCAGCCTCCCAAGTAGCTGGGACTGTAGGTACCCGCCACAGCACTGGCTATTTTCTGCTGCAGTTGTCATTGTTTAGCAGGCCCGGGCGGGGCTGGAACCCACCAGCATCCGTGTGTGTGGCTGGTGCCGTAACCACTGTGCTACAGGCACTGGGCCTGTACCTTGACTTGCATGATGACAGTGAGTCGAATTCACTTGCGAAGCATTTCCTAAGCCTAATATTGAAAGGTTACCCCCTGTTCCTTGCTCTAACGTGCATGCGTTTAGTATTCTACCCAATCTCTGTGCTCAGGAAATAGAGGGGCACTGTGGGGGGGACAACAGACTACAAAGTGATGAGTGGGCAGCACCATATTCAGAGGGAAAGGGGGACGGGGGGGGGAGGGGCAGAGAAAGCACTAGACTCTTGATAACATTGGAATCTACATAGAACTCTGTATTTTATCCCACCTGGCCCTTGGAAAACTCTTACTAACTTAGCACAAATACCGTTTATTAGCACTTTCATATTCCAGTTGAGGGAACTGAAACCTAGAAGGATAAAGCGGCCGGCTTACATCCACATGACTTCTAAATGTTGAAGGCATTGCAGGCTTTCTGACCAGGCCTCACAGGGGAGTGTGCATGGCAGTAGTTACATAAACGCACATTCTTTGTGTCTTGTTTATAAACATGCAATAATTTAGGTTTCAGGTTATGATGAATGTATTCTGTGAAATGCATTTATTTTTTGACCACTTCCTAGTTGAGTAGGATTAGTTTATAGACTCTTGGGGCGTGTTAAAATTTCTTTTTCAGTCTCAGTTTTATTCCCGTACAGTGTTTTGGCTCTCTTTGGATTTAATGAGAAAAACCTTGGTCTGAAACATTTAATTAAAGTTGATAGTAATTGTCTTAACATAGTGTAGATGTATTTAGAGGCCTCAAGTAACGTATATATATTCACTAAAATGAACTAATGAGCTAGTAAAAGTTACTAAGAAATGCTCTATCAGTGCTAAATCACTTTAATAAAAACAATAAGATTTTGGCCAGGCATAGTGGTTTATGCCTGTAATCTCAGCATCTGGGAGGCCCAGGTGGGCAGATTGCTTGAGCTCAGTAGTTTCAGAACAACCTGAGCAAGAGTGAGACTCCATGTCTACCAATAGAAAAACTAGCCCAGATACTCAGGAGGCTGAGGCAAGAATATTGGTCAAGCCTATTGGAGTTGGTGTGAGCTATGATGCCATGGCACCCTACCCGGGGTGACAGAGTGAGACTGTATCTTTCTTTCTTTCTTTTTTTTTTGAGACAGAGTCTCAAGCTGTCACCCTCGGTAGAGTGCCATGGTGTTATAGCTCATAGCAACCTCAGACTCTTGGCGATTCTCTTGCCTCAGCCTCCCAAGTAGCTGAGGCTACTACAGGTGCCTCCCACAGTGCCCGGCTTGTTGTTTTGGTTGTAGTTGTCGTTTGGCAGGCCTGGGCTGGATTCAAACCCACCAGCTCCAGTGTATGTGGCTGGCGCCCTAGCTGCTGAGCTACAGGCACTGAGACAGAGACTATGTTTTAAAAAGAGAAAAAAAACAAGATTTTGAGCATATTTGTACAAATGACATAAATATTTGTATATTTGTATTTATGTACTGGCCACATAAATTGAATTTTCATTTCTTGATTTGAAAAAAAAACCCTCTTACCAGTACAGTTTAGGTATTCTGTCATTTTGTATCTAAAAGAATGGTGGAAAGATGTTGACAATGCTTTTTTTAGATATAAAAAGCACATAACACAATGACATATACTCAGGTCTCACTTTTGTAAAAAATGTGTGTGGAAAGAAGCATCATGTTATCTGGAGGAATGAATTTGTCAGTTTATCTCTGGAGGGCAGAATTATCGGTATTTTATGCTTTTCTATTTTTTTTAATGAATATGTGTAACTTTTGCAATAAAAAATTCTTAGAAAGTTATACTAATGTAAGACACATACATTTTCTGAAGTATCAGCAAGCATCTAACAGAAAAAGGAACTTGTTCTTTACTATAGTATTGCTTTACTTCCCTGAGTAAAATATAGTCTCTTGTGACCCCTTATTAATACACCTTGAAAACCAGAGAAGTAACCATGTTGGTAATTTAAATACAAATCCCTGCACCTGAATCACCAGGGTATGCTTATTTTAAATACCAACTGAATGAAAATGTTTGGTGATGGGGCCTAAAAATCTGCATTTTTATTAGGCTTTGCAAATGATTCTGACGTGCAGTTAAAATTGAGATTCATCCTTATGACTGTAGATTTTTCTCCTGTATAGTTATCTTATAATGGTTAAAAAAACTTTCCAGTTTCTTTTCTTATCTTTAACGTTTTCAATAAGCATACGCTTACATTACATCCATTTTATTGTTAGGAACATGAAAAAATTAAACAATTCTCTCTAAAATATGAGAATCAGAAGGGGCCATCCATTGAGCAAGCGTTTAGGTGGCATCCACGGTCTTCCTGTATGGGTCTGACCCTCTGTCCACCCCTACTGAGCTCCTGCTGATTAAGGATGGAGCCTTGACAATTGGCCATGGAGGGTCAGGGAAGAGTCTAGCATAAGAACAGCAAGCCCAGTGGTTCTCAGCTTCTTTCAGAAGGCCACCGCAAACTTGAGTTTCCTAAAGAATAATCTTTTTTTTTTTTAACTTCTCCCTTAGAACAATAGGTTATCCTAAGAAATCAGTAAATTAGCATCGTGTGTTCTGAGCGGTGCATTCTTTTGAAAAAGCCATTGTGTCAAAGAATTCACACAATGAATGTTTACTTTGAATGCAAGCCATCATGCAGAACGTACAGTGCAGCTATCCTAGGTTTCCTATTGATGGAAATAATTTGCAGCATGTCAGTGCTGGAGGATAGATCCAGCAAGACATACCATCTAGGATAGATTCAGCAAGACATACCATCTTGCTGAATTGGCCTGTAGTGGTAGTTCTCAGATTTACCATGCTCAGAAGCACCTGCAGGGTTTATTTAAACACAGATTGCTGGGTCCGTGGCCAAATTTCTATTGTATTAAGTCTGGGGCAGGGCCTGTGATTATTCATTTCTACTAAGTTCTTAGGTATTGTGGATGCTGCTGATTTGGGGACTGTACTTTGAGAACTACTGGCCTAGGAGCTGTATCTCTGCGACCAGGACTACAGTCATGTGTATAGCCTATTTGATTTTTTTTTTAATAGAGACAGAGTCTCATTTTTATCGCCCTCGGTAGAGTACCATGGCGTCACACAGCTCACAGCAACCTCCAACTCCTGGGCTTAAGTGATTAGCCTCCCGAGTAGCTGGGACTACAGGTGCCCGCCACAACCCTCGGCTATATTTTTTGTTGTTGCAGTTTGACTGTGGCTGGGTTTCAACCTGCCACCCTCGGTATATGGGACTGCTGCCCTGCTCACTCAGCTGCAGGCACTGCCCTAGCCTGTTTGATTTTTAACTCAAGATTTAACTTGGCCTCACAGAACTTTAATTAGATGCTACTAAGAGAGAGTT
>CAUYON010024404.1:0-16544 GCA_963573935.1 Arctocebus calabarensis | reverse complement strand
CCCCTCGAGAAAGTGTTCAAGAATCTGGACTCCATGGGGGAGAGACCTCCAAACCTCCAAACCTCAGGGTGAGAGTGGAGGGGAGTGCCGGGAGCTCCAACTTGCAGGTAGAGAATATATACAGTTTTGTACAGCTTTATGCGTGGCAGGAGAGTGCCACGGCACAGGGGGAAGGTGGTCCGGTTTTTAGAGGGTCTCTCCCGTGGGGTACAGGGGGAGGACAGCCGAACTCTGCTCGCTTGTTTGTATGGAGATATGGCATATAGTGCGAGCTGTTCTCTTGGGGGAGGGGACTCCCGTCTGCCTGGTGATGTGCTCTGTACCTTTTATTTGTATCCTTGGGGTCGCAGGTTGCTCCAGCAGTGTTGATGTGCGTTCCTCGACCTTGTCTCTTGACTCAGCTCCAAACCATTGGCTTTCTTGCTAAATTTCTGTCCTTTAACTCTCCTTCTGGACAGGAGTGTCTGCAGAAAGCTGGCTACAGACCGCCATCTTGGCTCCTCCGCCTTAATTATTTCTTGAATCCATTCACTTTTCACCATTCCACTGGCCAGGGATACACTTATATACTCATCATTTCTTCTTCTTTTTTTTTTTGGCTGGGGCTGGGTTTGAACCCACCACCTCTGGTATATGGGGCCAGCACCCTACTCCTTTGAACCACAGGCGACACCTTGTACTCATCACTTCTTCCCCATAACTGCAACAGTCTCGAGATCTGTCTCTTCTGGTCTGCGCTGTCACCTGTGTTATCCTTCGAAACACACATCCGAGACTGCCACTCTGCTGCTTCCAAACCCTCTCGTTGCTCTCCACTGCTCTCCAGATCCCATGCAGACTCCGTCACATGGTTCCATGGCCTGCCTAGCTCTGTAGGTACACTCGCCGTTCCTCCTCATCCCCCGCCTCTCCCGCGCTGTTCCTGATGAGTCTCAGTGCCTCAAATTCATCATCCTCTTCTGCACTCCGGGGCTTTTGCTCATGTGGTTCCTTCCATCCACAAAGCTGATTTCCAACAGCGACCCTTTCCTTAGCTTAGCTCCTAAATCATCCCCAAGTATTGTCTTCCAGGGCCACCTCTTCAAAAAGCTTTTTTCTTTTTCTTTTTCCTTTTTTTTTCTTTTAGAGACAGAGTCTCATTTCGTCGCCCTTGGTAGAGTGTCACAGCTCACAGCAACCTCCAGTTCTTGGGCTTAGGCGATTGTCTTGCCTCAGCCTCCCGAGTAGCTGGGACCACAGGTGCCTGCCACAAACGCCTGGCTATTTTTTGTTGCAGTTTGGCCGGGGCGGGGTTTGAACCCGTTACCCTCAGTATATGGGGCTGGCACCCTACTCGCTGAGCCAAAGGCGCTGCCCCAAAAAGCTTTTCAATGACCCTCCTGGGCTAGGTAGGTGGCTCTGGTGGGTGCTCAGCTCTCTGAACCCTCACACTCTTCTCATTTCCCATTAACATGCCCGTGTCTACTTGACGGTCCAACACATAGCCTTACTGAGACTGAGGTTTCTGGGTCTAGTTCAGCAGACTCCAACTACATGCCCAGCATGGAGGGTGGAGCAGAAAACATTCTCTCTCTCTCTTCTGTCAAATGCTATTTAACCTCTCAGATATGTACCCTTTAGCTTATACTGAAAACAAACTTCCTTTGACTTATGTCCAAATGTTCTGTCAAAATGCACTAAAATTACCTATGACCATAAGGAAGAGAATATTAGTGAATTAGTTCTTAAAGGCTTCAACCTAATAGAACCCTGTCCTCCCACAGCAGCTGACTTTTCCTAAGTAAAGCAATACATATGCATGTACTTGAGTAATTCAAGTGTTGGGTAATTGGAGATTCAGACAGATCACATGTGCTTATGAAACAAGCCTGGGAATGTGAAGGGTCCTGAGCTTGCTTCTTTGATTCTTTTTCCTCTTCCTCTTATTCTATCCTGCAAGGATACCCAAGGAGTAGGGAAGAACCCAAACACCTTTTATGTGGAAGGTGAGCACCCTGGCCTGGGTTTGGGCTGTGTTGACTTCAGGACCAGGCCAGGGAGTCTGAGAAGGGAGAGAAAGGAACAGAGGCCTCCGGGTCACTCCCATCAATATTCAATCTACCAGGGTGAGTAAAATATTTTAATTGGTCTGATTGGCACAGGTGTTTGTTGTCCTAGATCTTCAAATTATTTTTTTTAAATTACATATTAAGATCCCGCAATGAATCATATTATAATGGGATAGCCCTTAGTTAAGTGTCAAACATTATAAAGAAATGATGTGCTATTAAGTGTTCCTATATTTCTCATATACAATGTTCCACTCTTGGTTTTGTTCTACTATTTTCATAGTTAAGGCAGAGTGAAAGAACTGACTATTTTCATGGAATTTGGTATAATCTATAGTTGCTTGATTCAAACTTGTTTTATAATCTTCATGCCCAAATAATTCATTTTCACCTATAATTTAAGATTAGAAAGTATAACATTGTTTAAAAAAATCAATGTGGCCTTCAGGTGAGGACTGCAATTACACATAAATGTACTGTCAATTTAAAGCTGGAGAGTCCATGTAACGGAGCAGCTCACTACGAGCTTCTGGCGCTGAGAACAGCCTCCAAATTGCCTTCTCCAAAATGGCTGTGGAGAACATAACCTGTGTCATTTCTATATTAGGGATTTTCAGTAACAAGTGAGATTTTGTAGCTCACAGTTCTCTTTACTTTAGCTGAGATGTCCAGTTATTAAATTGAAGGCTTTTTCTAATCAAAATCTTTCATCCATACCATTTAATCGAATGCTGGAAAGTCCTCTTTGGAAACTGTTGGACCATGAAATTCATAAAACTGTCATGTATTTTTCTCTGCAACTCAGTATGGTCAGGACGCTGCCTCTGTGCTATTTATCCTCCACTTCTCAGTACTGTTTCTTCTCATTAGCTATTTTTTTTTTTTTGAGACAGAGCCTCAAAAAAAGTGAATCACCCTAGGTAGAGTGCTGTGGCATCACAGCTCACAGCAACCTCCAATTCCTGGGCTCCAGTGAGTCTCCTGCCTCTGCCTCCCAAGTAGCTGGGACTACAGGCGCCCGCCACAACCCCTGGCCAATTTTTGGTTGCAGCCGTCATTGTCTGGTGGGCCCACGCTGGATTTGAACTCATCAGCTCAGGTGTTTGTGGCTGGCCCCTTAGCCGCTTGAGCCACAGGCGCTGAGCCCTGTTTTTTTTTTTTTAAGAGACAGTATCTCACTCTGTTACCAGGGTTGAGTGCAGTAGTGTGATCATACTTAATATAGCCCCTAACTCCTGGGTTGAAGTGATTCTCCTGTCTCAGCTTCCTGAGTAGCTGGGATTATAGGGGTACACCATCACACTCGGGTTATTTTAAAAATTTGTAAAAGCTATGGGAGGGGGTGTCTCACTATGTTCTCCATGCAGGTCTCAGACTCCAGGGCCCAATCAATCCTCCCACCTTGGCCCGTAGCTGTGATTACAAGCATGAGCCACCAATGTGTTTTCTGAGAACTGTTTCTGCCAAAGGGAACTGACAAATGTTACCTCCGTAAGTGCGGGCCCATCATTGCTCTACTTCCTGATCCTTCCCCAACACACAGGAGAACCTGGATGCCTAGCTATTGAGTAAGTGAATAAAAGAATTCTCAGAACAGCATTATGTTATACATCAAAAATTGGGGCCGATTCTCCCATACTTGGCTGTAAGCAATCACTAATGTACTTTCTGTCTCTGTAGACTGGCCTATTCTAGACATTTTGTGGAAATGGGATCACACAATATGTGGTCTCTACAGGTGGAGTAGCAAATGTCACTACTACGGCAGAGTTACTATTGGAACTTCTCAAGAACAGGGATGGGGTAATTTTTGTCTTGTGACCAGTGACTTGGTGATACAATGGTGTTCAATGAATGTCTGGTAAATGAATGCTCCTCATTTAAAGGATGAGACAGATAAACCTCCAAAGGGTAATGTGACTTGCCTAAGTTCATAATGGCAATAGGAAAATATATGATTCAAGTGTCATAGTTCGTTCTTTGTTTGCACAGAACCTAACTTCTGACTGGTGCAGTGGCTCATGCCTGTAATCCTAGCACTGTGGGAGGCCAAGGTGAGAGGATTACTTGGGGTCGGGAGTTGGGAAACCAGCCCAAGCAAATTTCTATTTCTACTAAAAATAGAAAAAGATTAGCCAGGGGTGGTGGTGCGAGCCTATAGCCCTAGCTACTTGGGAGGCTGAGGCAGGAGGACTGCTTGAACCCAGGAGTTCCAGGGGCTGATAGTAAGCTATAATCACTCTAGCTGGGTTGACAGAGCAAGACTCTGTCAAAAAAAAGAAAAAAAGGCTCAGTGCCCGTAGCTCAGCGGTTAGGGCGCTGGCCACATATGCCAGAGTTGGCAGGTTCAAACCCGGCCTGGGCCTGCTAAACAACAATGACAACTACAACAAAAAATAGCTGGGCATTGTGGTGGGTGCCTGTAGTCCCAGCTACTAGGGAGGCTGAGACAAGAAAATAGCTTAAGCCCCAGAGTCTGAGGTTGCTGTGAGCTGTGATGTCATGGTACTCTACTGAGGGTTACATAAAGAGACTCTGTCTCAAAAAGAAAAAGAAAGAAAACAACAACCATAACTTCTGTTATGTCTTCTAAGTTGTAAAATACTGGCAATATCTCCCTCATAGAGTTGTGAAACTGTTCGCTCTTTCTGTACGCATCTTGTCAGATGTGCAATCATCCTACAATGAAAAAGACAAACAATAGTATAAGATTAAGAACATGATTGTTAGATAGATTCACAATGAAAAAGACAAACAATAGTATAAGATTAAGAACATGATTGTTAGATTCAGGCAACTCCCAGCTCTGCCAGTAAACCAGCTGACTCCACTTTGCCAAGGTTGAACATCAGGACAGTAATCTTCAACTCCTTACACTTGTTAGAATTAAATGAGGTCATCTTTCCACCACCTAGTACAGTGCTTAGCTTATGGAACACCAGCATCTCTAATTTGTACTATCTTACTTGGGAATAAGATTATAAAGTTATAATCTGATTCTCACTTGGGAATTATAAGATTACAAAGTTGCAATCCTATTCCCATTTTAGGAAATTACAGTCAGTCCTAGGTATTCTTGGGTTCAGTATTCCTGGATTCAACCCAGCCTGGAAGGAAAAAGAAATTTTTTTTTGAGACAGAGTCTCACTTCGTCACATCAGTAGAGTGCCAAGGCATCATTGCTCCCAGCAACCTCAAACTCTTGGGTTCAAGTGATCCTCTTGCCTCAGCCTTTGAAGTAGCTGGGTCTACAGGCACCTGCCACAATACTCTCCTGAGCTCAGGTGATCCGCCTGCTTCTGCCTCCCAGAGTGCTAGGATTACAGTTGTGAACCACCATGCCTGGCCAATATATTTGGAAAAAAAAAAAAAAAGCAGGAAAAAAATAACAGTACAACAATAACAAATAATATAAATAAAATACAATACAGTATATGTATAACAACCATTTTACATAGCATTTACAGTATATTAGGTATTACAAATACAGAAAGTCCTAGAATAACAGTTTTGTTCAACTCAGTTTTGTTATAACTTTGATGAGAAAGGGAGGACCCCTTGAGAGCAGACTGGGCCACACAGCAAGAGGCCCCATCTCTACAAAAAATTGAAAAATTAGCCCGCGGGTCCACCGTCTCGGCAACTGGGAAGGCAAAGCCAGAGGATCGTTAGAGCCCGGAGTTGGAGGTTGCACTGAACTAATATCTCACGACGGCATTCCAGCCTGGGGCAACAAGAGCAAGACTCCACTCAAAAAATTTAAAAAGTATATGGGAAGATATACTTAGGTTATATGGAAATCCTGTGCCGTTTTTTATCAGGAACTTGAGCATCCTTGGATTTTGGTAAACTTGGGAGACCCTGAAATCAAGTAGAACTACTTAATCCTTTTAAGGTTGTAAGAAGAGTATAGTTATCTCCGTTTTATTGATTAAGCCCCAAGGGTCACAGAGGTTAAGTAACCTGACTATGGTTGCAAAGCCAGCATTACAACTCCAAAGCCTAGGTGACCATCTACATAGTAAATCCATGTCCCCTCCCGCCCCCAATCTACACTCGAGGTGGCAGTCCAGACAGCATACTGCCACCTGAGGATTGAGGGTCCTATCAGCATTTTAAGCAGAAGGGAAAGATCTGTACTCTTAGGGAAGGGTGAGGGCCCCGCCCTGATGCCCCACCCTCCCACTTTTGTCACCAACCAAAAGAAAGTGCTGCAAAGCCTACCCCTGACATCAAGGCTACTCTCGCCGGCCCCCGCCCTCCCGACGTCACGGCCACTAGGTGCAGTGCCCGCCTAGGGGCCCCTGCCGGGCCGAGGAGGAAGAGCCAGGTCCTTCCCGCTGCTGGCCCGTTACCTGCCAGCCCCGCTCTCCCTGGCACCCGCCCGGCCACCCTCGGGAAGAATTTGGCATCCCCGTGCTTCGCTGCCGCATCGCTGCATCACCGCGCCGCACCATGAGCAAGCGCCCGCAGCTAGTCCTGCGCCGGCTCTGCCGCCCGCCGCTGCCCCCGGGCCCGCCGCGCCGTTTCCGCGTGCCCTGCCGCGCCAGCAGCGGCGGCAGCAGTGGCGGCCGAGAAGGCCTGCTCGGGCAGCGGCGGCCGCAGGACGGCCAGGCCCGGCACGGCTGCAGTCCCGGCGGCCGGGCGCCCGCGGCGCGGGACTCGATCGTCAGGTGAGCGTCCGGCCTGGCCCTGGCGGCCTCCGCGCGGTCCGGGAGCCGCGGTTGGCGGGGAGGCTCGCGGGGCCGGGAATACTTGGGGCCGACTAGGGAGGGCGTCTGGAGGTTGGCGGGCGAAAGCGCGGGTTTGGGGAAGGCGGCCGAGCAGGCGGACGGGGGACAGGGCGCCCGGGGCCGAGCGAGCTGGGGAGCCGGGCCGGCGAGAGCATCCCCGGCCGGCGCGGCGCGGCGGCCCGCCCGCCCCACACGCCCCACACGCCCCACACGCCCCGCTCCACGTGCGCCGCCGGCTCTGATGCAATCGCGCCGGGCGGCCAGACAGGAAAGGGGCGGCGCGGCGGAGCGCGGGAGCCGGGAGCCGCGAGCCGCGAGGGGGTGCGGGGCGCCGCGCTGCGCCCGCCAGTCCGGAGTTCGGGGCACGGCGGCCCCCTCCGGCTCCGAGAGGGCGCGGCGCCGGCGGCGTGGGCTTCTGTAGCCACCGCTGCACTGACGTTGGCCTTCTCCCGGCCCCTGCGAGGCATGGGGAGGCGGGTTCCGCGATTGGCGCCACCACGTCCCGGCAGTTCCGTGGTGCCGGGTCCGCCGGGTAATCCTCGGGGCGAGCCGCCCGTCGGTGCCCGGCTACGCAGCAGGAAGGCGCCGGGCCGGGCCGCCGCAGTCCCCCGCCGGAGGCGCACCTGCGCTGCCGGCGCGTTCTCACACCTCGCTCGCACGCTCAGACTCGCGGCCCGCAGGGGAGGGGGGGTCTGGGAGAAGGACCCAGACCGTGCAGCGCGGGACGGCAAAGCCCCCCGCCCCTGCGAACTAGCTGCCTGAGGAACGAGTTCCAGCCCGTCACTTCCACGCGCAAGCGGCTCTCGCGACTGTACTCACAGCCTCTTCCTTTTTTTCCTAGCCTTCATTTTTAAGGTCATTGCCTGCCCACCCTCTTCCTCTCTTCCCTCTCCCCTGCCCGACCCTCTTCCTCGTCTCTTCCTCCCCTCTTTCTTTTTGTTATGTAACTTTCTCAAGTCTTTATTCTGTGCTTATCTTTTGTATAGTTGAGACTGCACTTTTATCTCTTTTTTTACATTCCAGAATCTTATACCCATAAGCGTGCCCCTCACCCAGATAGTGTGCGCTGTACCTAGTAGCTGTACATTTATCCCTCCCCGTCCTGCCTCCCCTGTGGTATGAGTTTCTGAAGCTGTTGAGATGTGGCAGATTCTGAGGGGCTGGATTGTGTCTTACAGTCACTGTTGGCTAAGTGGCGGTCAGGGCATATCGCTGCACCTTTCAGCGAGTTATGCGCATGGTTTACCAAATTCTCAGCCTGCAAGGGATTCCCCCTGACTTGTAGCAAAAGGGTGTGTGGGGGGGGGGACGGGAATTTGGCTAGAGGTCACCTGGAGTAGACATCCAGGAGTATCCGTAGAAAAGTTAAAGAATGAGCTCCCTCAAAAGCCCCGTGACCCATTATACTGATGGCCTGACTGGATGGCCATCATTCCAAAATGTTTCAGTTGGCAGTGCAGGTAAAGGTCATTTTAGGAAATAGTATGATTTCTAGTTGTTGTCTTTCACTCCTCTGTTGACATCTGGTAGAATCAAGAAAGCTCTGGCAGGATAATAATGTGCAGAATGGGTCTCAGCAACTGAACGGAATGAAACACCCCAGGGACAAAATTGATGTGATCTAAGGAACTCTAGACCTAAAGAAATGCTGCCAACGCTTTCTTTTTTTTAGACAGAGTCTTACTTTGTTGACCTTGATAGAGTGAGGGGGCATCATAGCTTACAGCAACCTTAAACTCTTGGGCTGAAGTGATCCTCTTGCCTTGTTTTTCATTTTCGGTAGACATGGGGTCTCACTCTTGCTTAAGCTGGTCTCGAACTGGTGAGCTTAAAGGATCCACCCACCTCAGCCTCCCAGAGTGCTAGGAGTCCAGGTGTTAGCCACCATAACTGGCTGCTGCCAACACTCTTGTGGCACAGAGGGTGATATTGTGTGTGTGTGTGTGGGGGGGCAGAACTCCCAAACACTGACAAACAACAAGAACAAAAGCAATGACTTTGAATCAAAAAGTTAGAAGAGTCAGATCCTGATTGTGACCTTTCAGAATACCTTAATATCAATTCATTATGTTTTCCTTTCAATATGTTTTGCAAATATACACAAAAACAGACATAATACATATATGGGTGGTTTATGGCAAAAATCCTATGTTTAAATCTAAAAAATTCTGTTAGTACTTATGGAATAAATATACTATGTTAAGAAAGAATTGTACCATAGTTTAACGTGTAGCATTTTCATAATGGTTCATAAAATAATGGTGTATCGTTCATTCTCTCTTAGGTTTGATGGAATATAGTAAATAAGATTATCCTATCTAAGTTTGCAAGTCAGAGTTGTGCATAATGTAGGAAACAGGCCAGGCTCCTGTCATAGACACCCCAAATACCGGGCACTGGACTGTCCAGAGGAGCGGAGTCCTGGGGAGGTAGGATGACCCTGTGATACCTACTCACTGCTCCAACTTTGAGTAAAAGACAGCCACTCAGTTTCATCACCTCCCAGCCAGCAAGAGAAAGGGGCCAGGTGGCTGGTGCAGGTTCCTCTTATCTGTACTTTACTCACCTGCAGGGCAGAAGTCAGTCACCGGACCCCACCCAGCTATAGGTCAGGGAAATAGGCAGATATGCTGTCTGAACACCAGTGGTGTCTTAGGAGGCAAGGGCCTGGAAATCTTCACTATTTATAGAAGCATACCTTTTTATCTTTGAAAAAGTTGAGAACTTGAAGTGTAGAGTATTTTGTTTTTAATTTCAGATTGATAGGAGGGTACAAATGTTTAGGTTACGTTTTCCTTTGTAGGGTAAAGTTCAAGTTATAGTTGAGCCTTTCACCCAGGGGGGTTGCTGAATACCCACACATTGTGCACATTCGGTGGGTGAGAGCCTGACAATCACCTCCCATCTCCCTCCTCCCCCTGCCTCCTTGCTAGATGAGTATTTTTCTTTTTCTTTCTTTCTTTCTTATTTTTTTTCTTTGTTTTTTTGGAAACAGCATCTCATTATGTCGCCCTTGGTAAAGTGTGGTGGAGCTGTGGCATCACAGCTCACAGCAACCTCAAACTCCTAGACTTAAACGATTCTCTTGCCTCAGTTTCCTGCGTAGCTAGGACTATAGGTCCCAGCTTTTTATTTTTTTTGAGACAGAGCCTCAAGCTGTCACCCTGGGTAGAGTGTTGTGGCATCACAGCTCACAGCAACCTCCAATTCCTGGGCTCAAGCGAGTCTCCTGCCTCCGCCTCCCAAGTAGCTGGGACTACAGGTACCCGCCACAACGCCCAGCCATTTTTTGGTTGCAGCTATCGTTTTTTTTTTGGCGAGCCCGTGCATTTTTTTTTTTTTTTATTGCAGTTGTCATTGTCGTTTTAGCTGTGCTATGGGTGCCACCCTTTCTTTTTTTCTTTTTTTTTTCTTCTGAGGCAGTCTCACTTTGTCACCCTCAGGAGTTCAAGACCAGCATGAACAAAAAACAGCAAAAGAACTAAAATTAGAAGTGGAACCTGAAGATGTGTCTGAATTGCTGCAATCTCAGGATCAAGCTTGAACAAATGGGTAGTGAAGAAAGTGGAGGGCGAAAAAAGTGGTTTCTTAAGATGAAATCTACCTCTGGTGAAGATGCTATGAACACTATCTAAATGCCAACAAAGGATTGAGAATATTCCTCCCATTCAGCACAGTAGGACCTCTGTATGCTGACCACCCATGGGACTGTAGCAAACTGGTTAACGTATGGAGGTGGTCAGCAGGAGTGAGGCCTGCTCTATATAGATGCAGTGCGTGTCCAGTCTAAGAAAATTAGGTCAACTCCAGGAGGTGGTCAGTCCTGGGAGTGAGAGGAACACAGTCCCGAGAAGGCAGGGACTCCTCTAGGGGTCATCCTACCTCCCCGGGACTGCGCTCCTCTGAACTCCTCTAGATTGCTGTGCTGTTATAGCTCACAGCAACCTCACACTCTTGGGCTTGAGTGATTCTCTTGCCTCAGCCTCCCGAGTAGCTGGGACTCCAGGCAACTGCTACAACACCTGGCTATTTTTAGGAGATGGGGTCTTTCTCTTGCTCAGGCTGGTCTCAAACCTGTGAGCTCAAGCAATCCGCCTGCCAGAATACTAGTATTACAGGTATGAGCCACCATGCCCGGCCTAGATTAGTATTTTTCTAAAATGTAGAATATTATTAATCAAAAAGCTTGGCATTCAGGGACATACTTAAGTTGGTAGTTTTCAGTAACATTACCAGCTGCTTTGTCTTAAACACTTCGGCATGGCCACAGCTAGCCACAGGGTAGGCAAGGAACATGGCCATTATTACAAGGCAGTTCCTCTAACACATGTTATTCACACAAAGCCAGGAAAGGAATGTGAGCAGAGATCGTCACACATCAGTG
The DNA here is from genome assembly GCA_963573935.1 of Arctocebus calabarensis. NCBI lineage: Eukaryota > Metazoa > Chordata > Mammalia > Primates > Lorisidae > Arctocebus > Arctocebus calabarensis. The sequence continues at coordinate 5,379 of CAUYON010024404.1, read as the reverse complement.
TAATGGTTGTTACCATCTTTAGTAATAGCTGACTGGGTTTTAGCTACACATGGCAGCCCAACTAGAGAACCCCATACTCCCTTCCACTGCTCTCAGTCAGAAAGGAGGTAGACGAGAGTAATTTTTCTTCCCCAAGGACACGGAAATCTCTGACTAGAAACACGTTTGCTACTTTTTGGATTTGTTGAGCCTGGTGTCTCCTTTCTTGCTTGCTTGCTTTGCTGTAAGAATAGAGAGTAATCCAAAGAATGAAACATTACACTCAAGGCAAGTTATAGGGAGCCTGAGCCAGTTTTGTTACCTTAGGGAGTAACAGCATTGAACCCCCTTTAATACCTACAGACATGCCTCTGAGACAGTGTGGGTTCGCTTCCACGCCACCAATGAAGCAAATGTCACAATAAAACGAGTCAAGTGAATTTTTTGATTTCTCAGTACCTGTAAAAGTTAATGTTTCCACATTAACTATTCGATAGTCTCCTAACTGTGCACTAGCCTTTTTTTATGTCTAAAAAACCATGATTACCTTAATTAAAAATAGTTTATTTTCAAAAAATGCCAATGATCATCTGAGCCATCAGGAAGTTGTGATCTTGCTGGTGGGAAAACTTGCCTTCATGTTGTCTATTGACTGAACAAGGTGGTGGTTGCTGAAGGGCGGAGTGGCTGTGGCAATTTCTTAAAATAAGACAATGAAGTTTGTTGCATTGAAGGACTTTTCCATTCAAGAAAAATTCTTTGTCATGTGATGCTGTTTGGTAGCATTTTACCCACAGTAAAACAACATTCCAAATTGGAGGTAATCCTCTCAAACCCTGCTGCTCCTTATCAAGCACAGTAGAACCTCCATTGTTGACCACCTCCTTGAGTTGACCTAATTTTCATAGACCAGACTCGGACTGCATGTATAGAGTAGACCTCGCTCCTTCTGCTGACCACCTCCATATGTTAACCAGTCTGTGACAGTCCCTGGGTGGTCAGGGTACAGAGGTCCTACTGTGCTAAGTGAGAGGAGTATTCTCAATCTTTTGTTGGCATTTAGATAGTGTTCGTAGCATCTTTACCAGAAGTAGATTTCATCTTAAGAAACTACTTTTTTCACCCTCCACTTTCTTCACTGCCCATTGCAGCAATTCAGACACATCTTCAGGTTCCACTTCTAATTTTAATTCTCTTGCTGTTTTTTTTGTTTATGCTGGTCTTGAACTCCTGAGTTCAGGTGATCTATCAGCCTGGGCTTCCCAGAGTGGTAGGATTACAGGCGTGAGCCACTATGCCCAGCCACTTTTTTTTTTTGAGACAATCTCACTCTGTCACTCTGAATGGAGTGTCCTAGCGTCATCATAGCTCACAGCAACCTCAAACTCTTGGACTCTAGCAATCTTCTTGCCTTACCCTCCCAAGTAGCTGGAACAAAAGATGTGCACCACCATGCCTTGCTAAATTTTCTGGGGTTTTATAATCAGGGTCTCACTCAGGCCTGGCCTCACGCTTCCCACAGTGCTGGGATTAGCAGTATGACCTTTCAGTCCTGGCCAGCAACCTACTTTCTTACCAAGCTCTCCAGATGATCCTTATTCCGAGTGCTGCTCAGGACCCACACCCCAGGGCCTTCCTAGACCAACCGAAAATAAAGACCCAAAGTGACCAAATCAGCAGTTATGACAGGCTGGAGAGAGTGTAGCATATTGACCTCAGTCACACATTATTGGACAGATGGATGTGAGAGCTCATAAGGTGATTTGTAAATTCTCCATATGTCTCATTTATTCAACAAAATAGTATAATCGATTGGCTGGGAGTTAATTTGCTTTATCCCAAGTGTTTTTCTTTCTTTCTTCCTCTCTTATTCTCTCTCTTTTTCTCTCTTTCTTTCTCTCTTTCTTTCTCTCTCTTTCTCTCTCTCTCCCTCTCTCTCTCTTTCTTTGTCTCACTTTGTCATCCTTGGTGGAGTGCTGTGACATTGTAGCTCACAGCAAACTCAAACTCTTAGACACAAGCCATCCTCTTACCTTAGCCTCCTGAATAGCTGGGACTATAGGCCTGGCTATTTTTAGAGACGGGATCTTGCTTTTGCTTAGGCTGGTCTCGAACTCCTGAGCTCCAGCTGTCCACCCACCTCGGCCTCCCAGAGTGAGCCACTGTGCTGGGACTATCCCAAGTGTTTCAAAATAAAATAGACAGAAATGTTCACAAGTCACAGATACTTGCCTGCCCTCCTGGTCTACTTGTAGCTCAGTTAGCAGTAGAAAGGGTGATCCTGGTTTTGAAGCCTTTAGACTTTTTCTGAGCACCCCTCCCTCCTCGACCTCCTCCTGGGGAGCCAGTGTCCTCTGGTCACATTTGTCTGCTCCCTCTGAAAACTGGGAGAAGCTGCCAGAGCCTTTCTGTCCCTGGTAATTTACTGCTGATGTTATCTGGCTGGAGCTTTGTCAAGAATTTTTTTGCAAGCCCTCAAGGGAGACCAAAAGCCAAGTTTTTCAATGGTCTTAACACTGACGCTGGGGCACTGCCTTGGTTGAACCTGTAGTCTGTTGTGAGAGGGGGGAAACCATTTCCTAGGAGTGTTCATGGTGAAGGTGGCCTCTGAAGTTGTCCCAGAAGGCGCCCCAAGGAACGCCTGCCCTGACCATGTTGACCTAGGCTGGCCCCAGCCTGGGCTGGCACCCTCACCTCAAGGTGAAGGTGAAGGTGACCTCTGCTGGGCCATTCGGAGGTCCAAATGCAGACTGCACTGCACTGAGAAGTGAGAAGCTTTTCTCCCAGAACTAGAGGTCTTTGTAGAGTTGTCGGATTTGATGTGTCCTCCGTGTTTGCGCAGCCTTAGTTTCCTTCCCTTCCTTCTTTTTGTTCCTTGCTTACACTCTGGGCCCTGAACCTTATCCTGATAACTTCCTGTCCAGCAGCAAGCCCCTCCCTCTCCCGTCCTCACTACCCTTCCCCACCTTTGTTTCCCAGTGGACCCCAGATTTTCTTTTCTTTCTTTTTTTTTGAGACAGAGCCTCAAGCTGTCACCTTGGATAGAGTACTGTGGCATCACAGCTCACAGCAACCTCCAATTCCTGGGCTCGAGTCTCTTGCCTCCGCCTCCCAAGTAGCTGGGACTACAGGCGCCCGCCACAACGCCTGGCCATTTTTTGGTTGTAGCCACCATCATTGTTGTTTGGCGGGCCCAGGCTGGATTCAAACCCGCCAGCTCAGGTGTCCGTGGCTGGCGCCTTAGCCTGCTGAGCCACAGGCGTCCAGCCCAGATTTTCTTTTTTAAGGGGGTAGAGTATGGTGGAGGAAGATTATAGCAACCCAAACTTTTTTTTTTTTTTTTTTTGGAGACAGAGTCTCACTTGTCACTCTGGGTAGAGTGCTATGATGTCATCATAACTCACAGCAACCTCAAACCCTGGGTTCATACCATCCTCTTGCCTCAGCCTCCAAGTAGCTAGAACTACAGACGTCCACCATGACACCCGGTAGTTTTTCTATTTTAGTAGAGAAGGAGTCTCAACTCTTGCTCAGGCTTGTCTTGAACTCCTGAGCGCAAGCAATCCACCTGCCTCAGCCTTCCAGAGAGCTAGAGTCACAGGCATGAACCATCATGCTCAGCTCCAAACTTTTTATTATAGTCAACTTGGAAAACACAAGGGAAAAATCTACCTCTAGAAAAATTATTGTTGACATCTTTGGGTTTTTATTTTTTATTTTTCTGCAGTTTTTGACCAGGGCTGGGTTTGAACTCGCCACCTCCGGTATATGGGGCCGGCGCCCTACTCCTTGAGCCATAGGTGCCGCCCTGTTGACATCTAATAGTTTATCTCCCTCTGCATATTTTTAGAAATGGGTTGCCATTTTTAATACTGTGTTACTGTCTTGATTTCATTGTTATCCTGCACACTGTATTGTCAATCTAAAAGGAAGTAGCAAGAGGCAGAATTTATATATATATATTAATATAAGTGGAGCATTTATTTGGTGCAAGCTTGAGGATTGCATCTGAGTAGCATAAATTTCAAGCTGAGGAACAGCAGTTGCAAATGAGTCTTTAAAGGAAAACGTCCCCTTATAACTGCAGCTAATCCACTTTAAACTACTTTTAAAGGGAAAGTGGAGAGTGAGGCTACTAGTCTGGAACAAACAACTTTAACCAACTGCCCCCAGGTATGGGTGTGAGGAGGAGGAGGGTGTTTGAAGTCCCACCCTTGGGTCTCTGGGCCCCAGTTCCCCACCCAGACCACCCTGAGCTAGTTTTCTTTTCTCTATATACTTAAACATCCTTCTGTTTTCTCATTCTTTCACTTGTAATAACAAACATTCTGTGAAAACGTGTTGTGTCAGTCCTTTCTACTCATTAACCAAGAAATGACTGTGTTGTTTTTCTTTTCACAATGCAGAGAAGTCATCCAGAATTCAAGAGAAACTCTGAGGTTATTGCAAGAAAAAAACCCTGCCTTTAAGCCAGTTCTTGCTATTATTCAGGTAAACTGACCACAGCGCTCAGTCCTACTATTTGGGGATGCCTTTCAATCTAAAAAATTGCATGCATAAAGACCATCTGAGCTCTCCTCAGAGCAGGGCTGGCTGGGTTGGAAAGGCTGTGGGTTTCCCTTTCCAATTTTGCTTCCTCAGGGTCTGGCCGGGTCCTTCCCTGTTTGCAAGCTGTTTCTTGGGAGCTTTCCTCTCTGAGGCTTTCCGAGGTCGGGAGGTAGGCACCTACACAGCCTTATACGGGATGAGTTGTGGTCTGTGTGTGCTCCTAACTCCTTACCAAATGTTCTTGGTAAAAAATTCCCCTATGTTTCTACTGGATGGCCAATGCTAAGGTAAAACCTGGGTATTTATGACTCGGCGACTGCAGCACAGTGGTTATGGTGCCAGCCACATGCACTGAGGCTGGCGGGTTTGAACCCAATCCAGGCCACCTAAACAACAGTGACAGCTGCAACAAAAAAATAGCTGGGAGTTGTGGCAGGCGCCTGTAGTCCCAGCTACTTGGGAGGCTGAGGCAAGAGAATAGCTTAAGCCCAAGAATTTGAGGTTACTGTGAGCTATGATGCCACAGCACTCTACCCAAGGTGGCAACTTGAGACTCTGGCTCAAAATAAATAAACATATGGCTCGGCTCCTGTGGCTCAACGGGCTAAGGTGCCAGCCACGTACACCTGAGCTGGCGGGTTCGAATCCAGCCCGGACCTGCCAAACAACAATGATGGCTGCAACCAAAAAATGGTCGGGCGTTGTTGCAGACGCCTGTAGTCCCAGCTACTTGGGAGGCAGAGGCAAGAGACTTGCTTGAGCCCAGGAATTGGAGGTTGCTGTGAGCTGTGATGCCATGCACTCTATCCAGGGTGACATCTTGAGGCTCTATCTCAAAAAAAAAAAAAAAAA